>WEIS01009751.1:0-10823 GCA_013389965.1 Todus mexicanus | reverse complement strand
AAAGAGGCCTGACAATGACTGTGGAATACAGGATGGGGAAGCAGTTACCTGAACTTGTGGCTAGAAAAAGACAGGTATGGGGGACTGAAGACACGTGAGTTATGAGGCAGACACCTTCCTGTCAGTTAGCTTTAACTTAGCATATGTACATTTTTTCTGTCATTTTATGGTCACTTTTTCTTTTACTTCATTGCTGTTGAGAAATCCTACTCAATTTTCAGGGAAAAGAATGAGTATAAACCTGATAGCAAAACCAATGGATTTCACATTTTCAGTAAACAATTACACCAGGCATAACCGTGCCCTGGCTCACTGGTTTAGAACGGAGCTCCCTCTACTGAACTTTGCTAGAACAGCTCAGCTGTTGATGGTTCCACAGCCTCTACGAGTACAAAATGATTGTGCAGCAAGTGTTGATTAACACGTTTCTTCATGTTCATTCTTAAATCATCTTATCAGTTGAAAAAGCCTTTTTATTATTTTACAATCCCAGATGCAGCATTTCTAAATGAGTGCAGAAACTGGAAAAACCAGTGCTTAAGAAATTTACCTGTGAGTTTACTTAAATAGAGCGTATGCAGAAATATAGGCCAACAGCCAACAACAGGACTAATTTTGATCAACAAATTGCTCTCTGCTTTCTCGCTAGTTCTTCCTCATGCCTCCTTCACGATTTTCATTAGCGGATATCACTTTTACATAAGTAAAAAGTAGATGGTGTTTGGTGCTTGTAGTAAAGTAATCTCTACTAGTATGCCTGAAGAGCTGATGATGGGCAGGCAGTCCATACTCTCTTACGGGCTTTAGCGCTACTCTGCGAAACTTCATTACTTACCTCGACTTCAAAACACCCATTCGGTACAGTCACTGGCTTAAAAATCACCTTAATCCTATATACCTGTCTACCTGCAGAATCAAAGTTTTAACTTTAAAGCTCCATAATTTAAGATGAGCCTGGTAAAAAACTTATTACTAACTCCCATTCTGAAGACACGAAGATGTTCATCCATATTCTATTACCTCAAGAACTACCTTAAATAGCTTTCCATGGAACAAAATCCCTTTGCCTCCAAGAGATGTTACCTGAGAGGCCTGTGACAGACAGCTGTGAACTGAACTCGGTGAAAACCCACCGGTTTCACAATGGCAAACAGACTGGACTTCTACCCTGTAGACTATGAAAACCAGTATGCAGACCCTTGTAAATTATTAAAAACAAAATTCAAATGAACAGAAGGATGATGCGTTTGGACAGGACAGCTTTCCAAATAATTTGTTATCCTAATATATATCTTAGTTGGCTTTACTTTCGTAGTCAGATTAGTTGAAGCGTTTTATCCTACAAATTTGCAGACTCAAGTAGATCTTAAACAGTCCCAAATGGAAGTGTCCAATTGTATTCTCACAATGTAGCTGCAAACATCGAAGCAGGTAATTGGCTGCCTCAAAATGCTGATGAGATAAGATCCGATGAAGTTGTAACACCTGAAGTTACCAGATTATTTCTACACTATTGTTCCCCCTGTTTCCTGAAGCACAGTGTTACCCAAGGCACAGTGAGTTCAGAGGCATGCAGACAAGTTCTGGCAAACCTTGCTGCTGCCAGTTCTGCAAGTTGCCAACCCTTCCTCTTATCACGGGCTACAACAGTAACCACTGGCAGAATCTGCAGTAACCTCTTCAGAGAATAGCAAACTATCACTGCAGTAAGAACTTTGTCAGTATCCTCTGAACTAATACTGCTTCTGAGAACTGCCATAAGCAGCCTGTAGCTTATGTCACTCCTATTAGAAATCCTTCAGAGAATCTGTGTTGGGGTGAGGGAACAACTTACTGGCATAACTTTATACCGTAGAAGGCTTCTACTATGTGAATCAACCAGGATACCCAGAACCTAATAAAAAGAAAACACGATTTATTTTGATGAGAATTAGGGAGAAGACTGTTGTATACGAGATCCACTATACAAAGAATGTAAAACAGGAAGCGCAGAAGTGACATTTCACTTTAACCTAGAAAATGAGGTGTGCTGTTAGGATAAAAAAAATCCACGCGCAGTCTTTTAAGAAACTAAAGTCCACTGAGAAAGTCAGAGGAACTGTAACTTACACAATATGCCCAAACCTGCCATTTCAAGCATCCACTGTGTGTTTCCAAAATTTTCAGCGCTTAGATTAAGCCAAAAAGCCAAATGCTTAGCGAAAGCAGCACATGTTAATCTTAGCTAAGCGTGCAAAATCTATCCTTCTACTCACACAAGTATTTTTAGTGGTCCTAATGAGTTACTGAAGTTTCTGTAGGCTTAGCTCCATGAAAACAACTGTGTGTATAGATTTAGGATATATAATATGACTTGACTGGTCAAACTTGGTCTATAAATTTTCATATGGAACTTTATTTTTTTTAAAAAAAGTTCCACGGGACAGTCAATTTGGATTGATTCAGTATTTTGCTAAAGATGCTCTGAGCAAAGCTGAAGGCTCATCTTCTAAATGTTGTGTAGCAAAAGAAGCAAGAGAGATCTGGTCACAAGGAGGTGTTTTTCTGCTTTTTGTTTATTAAAATAACAAAGCCTAAGTTTTGTAACCCAGCAAATCTCAGCACCTTGCAGTTTCTTCAGCAGGTTATTTCTCATGTGGACAGGATCAGGATAAACTAGTAGCAGGGTGGAAAATATTCTTTGATTGAAGCTGGGAAAAAAACCCCAAACAAACAAACAACAAAGCACCTCCCAAAGACAGGACTGGACTTCCTGACTAACAATTTGACAAAGCAACGTTTGACAAATAGAAGTTTACATATGGACTAATAACTGTCTGCAAAAGTAGGATCTCTTTTTTATTTTCCCACTGTAACAACACAGGTGCCGAATTCTAAGCTGAATTTTTCAAGTTTCATACTGGTCTTAGGCTGTCTAGTCTTCTACATACTTATTACCCCATACCCTTAGTTGTAATGAGCTTGAAAGCAGAGCTCTTTAGATGTAATTAACAAGTGGGTTACAGGAAAGCTTGTTAACACAGACTAAGCAGAAGAGTCGGAAAAGCAACAGAAGAGATGCAAAATAACTATGCAGTCAAATGGAACTTACCCGTAGCATACCCAGGTGTGGTAGTTTTCCGCTATGTAACGAAGGAAGGTACCAAATATTCCCAAATAATTATAAGGTATAGTTGAAGGCGAAAGCGTTATCCACTAAAAATAAGATTAAAAAATTGGTTAGCTTACTTCAGGGTAGAATTGCTATCAGTTTAAGCTTCAAATTAGCTTTTTTTTTCTCCTCACTGCTCCCATCCCCCATGTCAAAAATGGCTTAGGGCTCCTCTATTCGCAGTATTTCAACTCTTTCATTCTATTCACCTCGTCCAAGACCCGTATTCTTCAACAAGACCTCTAGCCTTCTAAAGCACACTTACTTAAGAAGATTCAAACCTATGAAATTTCTTTTCCTTGACGTACAAGATGCCAAGGTGATAAGTTTAAAGTTGCTATCTGTGTACTAAGAGCTCACCTGCACATTTAAGTGGCATTTGAGTTGTAAGCTTATTAACTACTACAGATGGTAGCAGACAAAAATACATCATCTCTGTCCCGAAGTTAACCTGATGCAACTGACTTGAACAACTCAAACAATGGCTAGACCGAGAAGGAGGAATAACTTCTTATTTACAACTAGGGGAGCAGTATTCTCTTGTCCCTTGAAAAAGCAAATGTCAGATTTTGTTCTGTTTCAAATGGGGCACAGAAGATAACCAAGCACGAAGCCCAAGGCCAAAGACGCATGCAGCGCTCGGGTATCTTTCCCGTCACTGAGTTGTCTACAGTGCCTACCACTTAACAAGCCACCAGAGAGTTGATGAGCTGTGCACTTCAGAATCCACTGGGTTAATACTAAACTGGGCCAAAGCTCAGACTGGCTTATCTTTCCTCTGGTATCAATGCCGCAATTTATAACTACGTATAAATTCGGCTATGCCAAGGATGTGGCAAGATGAGGGATTTAAACAGGGAATCTGTTTAATGCTCATTCTGTCTCTTGAAACAGTCCAAAAGCTGCTTTGTGAGCTGTCTGGCCTGCCCTGACCGTTGTTTTTTTCAGCAACAATACTTATCTGTAGAAAATCCACACAAATAGAAGAAAAACTGCAACGCGTGGAAGTCAATGGGTAATCCTCCTAAGTTTGTCTGATCTATCCAAACTGTCATTGCCTTCCTCAATCCAGCAATCTGACCTGTTTTAGCTGAAGTTCACGTTTAGAAATTAACACAGCGCAGTGAGTGAACTAGTCTGTTTTCTGACAACACTACTGGTTAATTGAGTCCGTAACTGAAGCCATCCCTTCTAAGCGCACCTTAGTTATTGATATAATGCGTGGCTATCCCAGTGTGAGTTTTATTGACGTGCGGTTTAGAAACACAGAATCATAGAATAGTGGCTTAGAATCACGAATCTTTGAGGTTGGAAAAGACCCTTGGGATCATCGAGTCCAACCATCAACCTTACCCTGCAAAGTTCACCCCTAAACCATCTCCCCCAACACCACAGCTAAACGTCCTTTAAACATGGCCAGTGATGGGGATTCAACCCCCTCCCTGGGCAGCCTGTTCCAAGAGCTGACTGCTCTTGGTGTAATTTTTTTTTCCTAATATCCAGTCTAACCCTCCCCTGTTGTAGTTTGGAACCATTCCCTCTTGTTCTATCGCTAGTCACCTGTGAGAAGAGCCCAGCACCAACCTCTCTGCAATGTCCCTTCAGGGAGCTGCAGAGAGTGATGAGGTCTCCCCTCAGCCTCCTCTTCCTCACACTAAACAGTCCCAGCTCCTTCAATCTTTCCTAATAAGATTTACTCTCCAGGCCCTTTCCTAATTCGACTTTTCCTTCTCTGAGCTCCCTTCCAGGCTTTCCTCACCTGCCTCACTTGGCCTGGCCAAAGCAGCAGCACCTTCCCACCCTGTCCCCTCTCCCCCCGCCGCTCCTTACTCCGAGCAGGACCATGCCGATGGTGATGAGCACCATCCAGAGCACCCGGGAGCGCTGGAAGTGGCAGCTGCCATCGCGGAGCCGCTCCTCGCCCGCCGTCCCCACCATGTCGCCGAGGCCTCCCCTGCTCTGCCCGCCCGGACCCGCCGCCGCTGCTAAGGCCGCCGAGGGGGAGGCGGGGCCGGGGCGGGGCGGGCCCGGCGGTGACGGGACTGGGCTGGGGCCGAGACCGGGGCCGGGCGTAGCCGTAGCCGAGGCAGGAGCGCTCTCCTGTGGCCAACATTCGCCACAGGAGCGGGGAAGGCGCCTCCGAGGGGAGCCCCAGCGCCCCGCTGTCTCTGGCAGCCCGACCCGGGCTCACAGATTGCCAACTAGTTCTCGTTACTAGGGTAAAAGAATCATCGCAATTGGAAAAGGCCTCCGAGATCACCCAGTCCAACCTTCTACCCAACACTTCCACGGTCACCAGACCATGCTTTGAAGTGCCACAGCTACTCGCTGTTTGAATCCCTCCAGGGATGGGGACTCCACCACCTGCCTGGGCAGCCCCTTCCAATGGTTAACTGCTCTTTCTCTAAGGAAATTTTCCCTAATATCCAATCTGAATTTCCCCTGGCACAACCTGTGGCCATTTCCTCTTGTCCTGTCATTAGTTACGAGGGAGCAGAGGCAGCACCCGCATCTCTACACCCTCCTTTCAGGGAGCTGTAGGGAGCAATAAGGTCACCTCTCAGCCTCCTCTTCTCCAGACTGAACAAACCCAATTCCCTCAGCCTCTCCTCATCAGACATGTTCTCCAGTCCCCTAACCAGTTTCGCTGTCCTGCTCTCTCTCCAGTACCTCTGTGTCTTTCTTATACTGCGGTGCCCTAAACTGGACACAGTATTCCAGGTGTACTCTTACCAATAAATAAACAGTTANNCTCTCCAGTACCTCTGTGTCTTTCTTATACTGCGGTGCCCTAAACTGGACACAGTATTCCAGGTGTGCTCTTACCAATAAATAAACAGTTATTGGCATTTCTGCCACTAAACTGCTCAGTCTTCTTACTTAGAACGCTACGTGGTACTTCCCCTTTTGAAAACTGTGGATTTAAAGCTTATCAAACACAGCACTTTTTACCCTCTGCCCTTTGGGGACTTTGGACGCGGTGATGAGCGTGGCCAAAGAAGTCACAGGGGCCCTGGGAAAGGTGTCCACATATGGAAGGCTGGGGATGCGTGTGTAGCAGGGTGTCTTGCTTTCATTTGAGCTTCGCTACCTGTTTGCTTGGCAGTGACTTGGACAGCACAGAGGTGAGAAGTGTTGGCCGTGCTGTTCTTTCTCCTTGCTTGAAGGCTAAACACACAGTGCAGCTCTTTTAAATATGTGTTAACTGTGTTAACTACATGCCTGTAAAGCTCTTTGCTTCAACAGCAAATGCAGCAAGTCCTGACATTTTTCCAGCATGAGCACTGCTTTGCAGAAAAGGGTCGCTGTGGATTGACTCTGCATGTGTTTGGGTTAGTTTTGTTCTGTCCTGAGACTTGTTCTGTCTGCCTGTCCCTGCATTTCATTTCCAGGTATTCCTGCCCCAAGCACTGTGCTTTTTTTTCTGCCTTTTTGTTGCCCCCCCCCCCTTTTTTTTTTCTTTTTTTTCCTCTCTTTTTTTTCTCTCTTTTTTTTTCTTTCGTTTTTTCCTTTCCTTTTTTTTCTCTTTTTTTTTTGCTTTTTTTTTTTTTTCTTTTTTCCTGCCTTTTTTTCCTTTTTTTTTCTTTTTTTTCTTGAGTGTTTTGTGGAGATTTCAGGAGAGTTTGGTAAGAAATTCCTACAGTGGTAAAACAGTTGTTGGGAGGCCATCTGTAAAAACCTGAGAGATTGAAGGCATGGCGTGCCATACCAACACAGACACTTATCATAGAATCATAGAATCTTTGAGGTTGGAAAAGACCCTTGGGATAATCGAGTCCAACCGTTAACCCTACTCTGCAAAGTTCACCCCTAAACCATCTCCCCCAGCACCGCATCTAAACGCCCTTTAAACACGTCCAGTGATGGTGATTCAAAGTTTGGGTTGCTTTGTTGGTGCAGGGCACAAGTGTGTGTGGCTCTGCTTGCAATGTCTTGGTATGTGGCAGAAAATTCTGAAGTTAAAGATTTATATCTTTTTCTGGTCTGTTATCGAATTTCTTACAAATTGTCCTGTCATGGGATGTGTGACCCGCAGCTGGGGACGAACAGTCAAACCTTTCCCCTCCCTAATGCCCCTGGAGTAGAGACACACAGCTCAGCGGGTCGCGCAATGTTATAGTTACCCTTCTATTAACATGAAGTGATATTCTTCGTGGTCTGGATTGACCATACTCACAAAACCAGCTACACCAGCATGTGTGACAGCAACCCCTGCTCACTGCCAGCCTTGTTGACACAGGCAGATCTACCAGCCCCGGGCATCTCCACAGCCTGGGACTTGAAAGTTAAATAGTTAAAGAAGACAACTCCCTGCTCAGACATTTTGTGGGAGTGGACTTTAAGCAGTTCCATCCGGGGCAGCGTCTTTGACCTGACTTCTTGAAACAGGCTGTTTCTCTCAACGAAGAGACGAGTCTTTGGAGTATTTGCAGCTGAATGTAGACCCAGTTTTCACAACGTAAAGCCAGAAATCCTGTAGCATCATGTAGTCTGGCCAGCACAGGACATTAAATATTACCTTGTTTCTCTGAGCTGACCTTAGTAGCTTGCACTTACTTAAAGCATTTTTTCAAGGGACGTTTAATCTTACTTTGAAGACCTCAAAAGAGAGGGAATCCATTTCTTTCACCAATTAGTCCTCCCTGTGTTTCTTATATGGTGTTAGTGAACACAACTATTTTTTAATACTCAAGGCCATACAAAAAGCATGCTCCCTCATATTTGTGTACAAATATTTTTTGTTTCACTTGCATCACTTGGTTTAGATTTTGACTTAGGCTGGTAATTAAAACCTCAACTACTTTTTAAGAATTGGATACTGAAAGAGGTGTTTGTTATCAGATCAACAGGTAAGGTTACTAACCATACAGTAACATGAAAATGGGAGGTATGATCTTCTTTGAGATTTCAAAGACAACTACATTAGTTTTAAAACTGAATTAGTTTTGCACTGAAGTTGTGTCCATAGAGTCCTGAGGCCTCCATAGTGACGGGGTGTGTAAACTGACATGGGGGTTTTTTGTGCTGAAACCAGTAAAACGGACCCATGCAATCTTCCTGCCTAACCCCTGAGACAGAGCTGGCTCATTTCACGAACTGTGAGTACATGGCTCAGATTTTTAAATACTAAAGTTTCTGGTTTACCTAGCAGTGGAGAAAACTTGTTCCCCCTTCAGTTTAGAAACATTTGCTATCTCTAACTTAGAGATATTGACTATCTCACTTTCATCGGGAAGTACAAAGGGTATTTGCCAGGTAGTCTGCCTCTTTTGTTTGGTGTTCTTGGTAGATGCCAGAGAGTAGATAGAGGCATGTTAGCTCTTCTGTGTCTTTTAAAATTCTTGTTAAAAAAAAGAAGGGGGGATGTGGAGATTAGTCTAATTCAGAACAAACTTTAGGGTTATGAGTCATCCTACTGGAGTCAGTGATGTGACTTGTGTCAACAGCAACTTTCTGTATAAGTAAGGATCAAGGGATCGGGCTTCTTTTAGGAAGTTACTTGGAAATGAACTGCAGCCAACTTTAAACTGGATTTCAAGATGGTACAGAAGAGATGAGAGGAATTCAGTGGAAGTTACTTAAAGAGATGGAATTATCAATAAAACATTTTTTAATCGGGGTTAAAATACACAATGCAAGACAGACAGAGACAGACAATGCAAGCAATGTCTGGTTCCTAATGTAACTAGTTAACATGTGACTGTTCCTCTGACATTTTTAATTTGTAATTTTTAGTGGGGAGTTAAAATTATTTCACTTAATTTTTTTAGTTCTACAGCTATGGACGCAAAGGAAAAGTACGATCTTTAAAAATATTTCATGTTGAAGTTTGACAAGCATTAGTTTTGAGGTCAATGGTCAAGATTTTCAGCAGATGACCATACTTGTTAAAGAGTAATGAGATGTGCATAAGAAGAAACAATGGGGTATAGTAATTCTGCTTCTCGTAAAGAATAACCTTTGTGACTTGGAAGTAAATAAGCCTTTGCACGTTTCTCTGCTGTATCCTTCTCATGGGTAAATGGATTCCTTGGGTGTTTGATAAAACACTTTCTCTTTTATCACATTTTTAACACAGTTAGGAGTATAATTCAAGCCTTGGAAATTGTCAGCTATAAAGATCTCAGCCAAATATTTTATTCTTTGCAAAGATTAAGAACTAAGTAACACCTGTAAGCTATAAAGGTATGAGTTTCCTGTTGATTTTACTACAAATTCAGTTAGTGCATTTTAGAGATTGATTTCTGTTCTGTATGCTCATCTTAACACTATCACTGTGGTGTTTTTTTCTGTTATTAAGAAGGAAAAGAAAGGTGAAGCACACTTTTTTATCACAATGCACTTCAGCCAACACGGCATAAGTAAAGCCCTTCTAAATACGCAGCCAAAGCCAGTTTGAAGTCCAGGTTACACAGAGAGCTTCAGTTTTGACCATTGTTGTGCATTTCACAGTTTTGTATTTGTTTTACTAATGTCCTGCTGGAAGTAGGAAGTATTTTGTGAACATCTTTGATGGCTTTTTTCTTTTTATTGTGTAAAGTAGCTTTAAAAAATGAAAGAGTTACAAGTAACATCCACTTGAAATTTCTGCTTATAAAGGTTGGATTTATGCCAGGAGTATTTGGTAGATTTTTTTTTTAAAGTGGTTATGCTATGGGTATTTCACAAGGTTTTTTCAAACGTACGTGGGCAGAACCATATTTTATGTCACTTGGGGAGGCTATTTAATAGTACTAAATGTACCTTGCAAGGATAAATTATATGTGACCAGACAGCCTTGTTCATATTGGTCATGTTTGAAAAACCTGGGTAGTTTAGACTATTCAAAACTGTATTACATACAGGTAAGGGGCCATGACTCTGCATACCAGCGTCTTACAGCATTATAGAATGAGTGGCTAAAGTAGGCTGAAAAATTATCTCTCCAGCAAACCTTCAGCATATTGATACCTTTTTCTGTCCCTTAACCACTTGATCACAGTGCATGTGTATTTTAATAGACAGTATTTGGTATCTGATATCACTTCTTGTTTCTCTCTGAAGGAATTCCTCTTTTTTTCTGATTCCTATTTTGAAAGACACTGCCTTAAGTTACCAGGTTCTTCCCGTGCATTGTAGTAAACATGGGAGTGCAGTGTAGGGGGAAAAAAGGAAAGATTTACAATTAGTCCACTGTTATTGAGGGCCTCCTGCGACCAGCTAATGCATCTTTATCGTGTTCCTCAATTAATGAACAAGTCATGTCAATTGACACAGTTTTCTATCTCTGAGTACTTTTTGTCCTATGTGTCTGGAATAGGAACATTGTGATGGAAAACCTAACTGCAGTACCAAAAAAGCCAGCACAGATCTAGCAAATGGGGCTACTAGCAGATGGGTGAGATGGGTGGGAAGCACATTTCATTGCAACCACATGGGTGGGGATGTTATTTGGGAGATGAGAAGGAATAGGACTGACAAGAGAGGTTAGAGCGATAGTTCTTTGAGCAGGGAGGAGAAGACTCCAGACAACTTGTCTCCAGTCCCAGCAGACTAGCCTTAAGGCCAAATTCACTCATCTTTAGGCGACTAGTTATCGTAATCAAGTTCGGCAGACCACGACGTTGAGATTTGTTGTATTCCTACAGAGTCACGTGGGTGTGTTTGTGTTCTGCCAGCATAAGAAAAAGAT
>WEIS01009748.1:0-15891 GCA_013389965.1 Todus mexicanus | reverse complement strand
CAAACCATTCTAGGATTCTAATGTGATTTTAAGGGTTAAGCAACAATTTTGATCTTCTTCCAGGTTAATGAATTGGTAGCATGGTGATAATGGTGGTGGTTTAGGTGACGCTTCGTTGGTTGGAAGCTTGGCTGGACAAACTCTGAACTAGAACAACCCAATTCTTCAGGAATTGTATCGAAGAGGGTCTGACTTAACGGAGTTAGTGCCTTTTCTTGCATGGCAGCGTGGAGAGTGTAGGACTGGGCTGGGTCCTGCTTTAGTTGGGCTTTTGTAGACCTCAAATAATTCTACTTTGGAAAATCAGGAAGGTGAGATAGACACAAAATGTCTATTCCACCACTGTAATTTACCCTCATTGCTTCTTGAATAGATACTTTTCATAAAAGACTCTTCTTTGCTAAGTAGTTTAGATGGTAGTATTAATAACTTGGTGCATTTACTATGAAATTTCAATCTATAAAAATAAAAGCATTTTATCTGAGACCAGTGTGTATATATATTAATATAGTTTATATTGTGTATACATGAATATTTTTTCCTAATATCAGTGTCTATTTAAAAAAATCCATTCTATAATAAAAGATCCTCTTTTAGAAGTAAGATCCTCTTAGATAATAAAAGATCTGCTATCTTCTGCTATTTAACAGCTATATACATATATACATAAATATAGTTTATATTGTGTATACATGAATATTTTTTCCTAATATCAGTGTCTATTTAAAAAAATCCATTCTATAATAAAAGATCCTCTTTTAGAAGTAAGATCCTCTTAGATAACAAAAGATCCTCTATCTTCTGCTATTTAACTGCTTTTTTTATGGAAAAAGGGGTTTTTGCACAGTTAAAACATCCATTGATTTAGACCTTTCCATTCTTTTCCAGTCTTAAAACTGTGTCCTTAGAGCTTTTTTTATTCCCTCTAAGTAAATTTCCATTACTTTCCATCAACGCTGATAATCCTCAAGTCACCGAGCCCTTTTTTTTTTTTTTTCACTTAATCTCTCAGGCTTCTCTGAAGTTTTCAGTTGTGCTGTTATTTATTAAGAAATCAGTTGAATGAATTGCGATTGAAGCAACGATTGGCTCAGAGGAGCTGTTGTACCACTGCTTGTATCTCTGGATAGCTAGATGGCTTTGAGCCAGCGAACAGAAAGCTTCGGTTAAGTACATTATTTTAATCTTGATTTCGTTACAGATTTCGTCCTGATGCATCTCTTTTTCTTTTTCCCCTGTAACTAGCAACTAATTCTCAGTTCCCGGTTAAACCTGCTTGTTTGCAATGTGTTGTGTCTGTTCGTAGATGTACATACCTTATGTGCATGTGTGTACACGTGTAGTTTTTTTACACGATTTAAGTTTTTCAACAAGGTTCTACAAATATGTCACGGTTTGGGGTCAGGGCACCCCCAAATCTGCACCAGATGCTCTCTCCTCCTCCCCACCCAAAAAGGGAAGAAAGGAAATAAAGGAGAGAGACTTAGCGATTAGGAAAGGAANACACGTTGCTGTGTGACCTAATCCTGCTCTGGCAGAGGGGTTGGACTAAATGATCTTTCAAGGTCTCTTCCAACCCCTAACATTCCATGATTCCCTTGACTATGAGAGCAATCTTTGAGAACTTCTGGAATTTATAGTTATTAATATATATTGAACTATATATAATACATATAATATATATGGTATATAATATATTAATATGTAATGATATATATTAATATTTTTCTTAGTCTTTCTGCTTACCAATCCATCTGCATTTTGGGATTGACTTGTGGGGATTTTTTCCTTGAAAGGAGTACATTACATTTGTATTTCCTGCTTTTTTTCTAATAGTATCTCCAGATTCTCAATGTGATTTTGAATTATGATCCCATTTTCCAGAATAGTTTAATTCCCTTCTAGCTTAGGGCATACTTTAAAAGGGCATTTCCTTCTTCTCTCTCGTTAATTATAAGTATCGAACAACCCCAAATCTATACACCAGATACTGTTTCAAAATACCATCCTCATTTTTGCCAGTAAACCACTGACAGCCACTTTTTCAGATTCTCAGTGTTGCAGCAGATTGATGGTAAGGAATATTATTTACTCTTTTTTCATCTCCAGTAATTTGTCAAAGTTCTTTTATGTATCTCCTTACTTCCTTCAGTTCTTCCATATGCTTACACAGGCATATTGATTTTTCTTTTGTCTGGGTTTTTTGGTTGGTTTTGTGTGGTTTTTAATCGTGACGTTTAGTTTGCTGGTTTCTCCTTGTTGAGAAACCTCTGCTGTTTTTATTTAAGTTCCCCTGGATTTGCATCCTTATATTCTGTTAGTTCTCCCCGTAAGTATCAAGCAAGTCTAAAATAGCCGATCCTCTGGAAGACTCCTCTGTGTTCTACGAAGAATATTTATCACACCAGGAGCTTGTCCAGATCCATGGTTCGTGAACCCCCCTGAGGCTTCTTGCCGAATTCTGTTACTCGGCTGCTTCCATAGTTCAGCAAAGCCTTCTTTATCACCGTCTTGGGATTAGGTGGTCTCTCAAACTGCTGTCTTGAGATGTTACCTCTTCTTTCCTCTTTGACCTTCACCTAGAGAATCTCAGAATCACAGATTGTTAGGGATTGGAAGGGACCTCGAAAGCTCATCTAGTCCAATCCCCTCATTGCTGGAGCAGGATCACCNACCTAGACTGGTACCTGGGGTTATTCCTGCTCAAATGCAGACTCTCCACTTGCCCTTGTTCTATTCCATTACATTTCTCCCCACCCACCTGTCCAGGTCTCGTTGGATGGCAGCACAGCTCTGGTGTGTCAGCCACTCCTCCCATCTAGAGAGGACACATAGGAATTTTTTCTTTTGCCACCTTCTGAAGTTTTGCTTTTAAATTCAAGATTAAAATTAAAAAACTAAAACCCATCAAATTAAAATTTAAAAAGTTAATGTTATCCCTCAGTCTGTTTACAGTGGTGTTTTTCAATTATTTTTTTTCCTAGTAGCACTCTCGCTATTTCCATCCATAGCAAATTGGTCAGCAAGTGGTTTTATTTTCTGTAAGGAGATGTTAAATGAGACCACTATTGCACAAGCTGAGGTATTTTAAACTAATAGCAGCTAATCCTTACGGAGGTCTATATTTCATCTTTAATTCCTCAAATCTTGAGCTACTGACATATATCGTCAGCCCCAGCTGTCTTAATTCCAATAACTTCAATACGTTTCTTTGATCCGAATTATCTGCTTAGTATTTTATGATGTTGTTTTGACTTCTCTCCCCTCTTCCAGAAAAGAACACTTGTAAAGACTGCTTTCAGATCCGTATCTTGGAGATTATTATTATTACCCTCCGAACCAGAAATATGGATTTAGGTAGCAAAATGCGTTATGTCCTACATACACACTGGCACGTTGAGAGCAGATCACCAGCAAATACGCAAGAAGAAATCCAGCCACTATAGGATTTATATCTGGCTTGACCGAGATTAGATGTGCTGTTTTGACAGTTATGTAATAAAAAGAGCAGTAAAATAGATAAGAGCAAAGTTAACATGCAAAGACTTATTCCTGTTATCAACTGGCACAAGAAATACCTTGAAAACAAAATCGCTCTGAGGAGAGTCTTTGCCATAGTTGCACGAAGACCTAGGGATATGAGAGTTTTCATCTTGTTGGGGTTTTCTTCAGACATGCTGGATTTTTTTGTGAGCGTGGTACAAAATATTCTGTACGGCATAACCAGAACCATAGAATGCCAGGTTGGAAGGGACCTCAAGGATCATCTAGTCACAGAATCATTGAATGGTAGGAGTTGGAAGGGACCTCTGGAGATCATCGAGTCCAACCGCCCTGCCAGAGCAGGATCACTTAGACCAAGTCCCACAGGAACTCATCCAGGAGAGTTTGGAATGTCACCAGAGAAAGAGACTCCACAACCCCCCGGGGCAGCCTGGGCCAGGCTCTGGCACTCTCACTGTGAAGAAGTTTTTCCTGATGTTTATACAGAACCTCCTCTGCTCCAGCTTGCACCCGTTTCCCCTTTTCCAGTCACTGGATGTCACTGAGAAGAGCCTGGCTTTGTCCTCCTGACACTCCCCCTTTACATATTTATAAACATTAATGAGGTCCACCTGAGTCTTCTCCAAGCTCAAGAGCCCCAGCTCCCTCAGCCTCTCCTCATAAGGGAGATGCTCCAGTCCAACCTTTCAAGGCTGAATAATGGGCAGTCCTTAGAAGGCAGAACAGAGCAAGAACACTTTTTTTTTCTGGTTCTGGTTTCTCACCTGAGAGTCCTGTTTCTGGTTCTGTATCTAAGAACATATCTAATCAATAATGGGGTTTTCACTTACTATATCCAACCCCCAACCAGATACCTCTTCAAATAGCCAAATCCTTAGATTTCAAAAATTGAGTGTGTTCCAAGGCACTTTATTTCCTTTTGCATTATGATTTTGATGAGAGAAGACGAGGACAAGGAAATTTCAAGCAGAAGAGGACAAGGAAATTTCAAGCAGAAGAGGACAATGTGGCTGCTCTTCTCTTGGAAGAGTTTGAGAGACATAAGTCAAACTCCACCTGGAGAAAAAAAGTGGTTTTGTTTCGAAGGAAGAAACCTTTGAACTAGCCAAACCTGTTCCCATGAAAGGCATCTGTCTCCTGTGTATCAGTTTAGTAAACACCAGTATCCTGCTTTGCTTACCCAACAGCCTCAACTGGTAGAGGCTCCATTTCTTGTGGACAGGGAAATTGTGTCCGTGTTTCGTGTAGGAGCATCTGTGCAGGCAGTGCCCTTTCCAACCAGGTTACTGTAGTTACTCTGCACTCGGGTGGAAGGATCAAAGCGCAGCAGTGTTTTCTTAATTTCAGATATAATTTTATTCCAATTACTTAATTGGCTTCCACTCCACATTTTTGGTTGGGGTTTGGGGTTGTTGGTTGGGTTGGGTCATTTTTTTGTTACGACCTATGAATCAGAATCTAGATATTTTAGTGTTCACCCTTTCATGATGGGTTTTCTGACGTTATGCACTTGGAAAATACATAGGAGTCCTGTTGAAAGTATCTTCAGGTGTGAGGATTGGCATCTAGAAAAATCCCCCCCTATAGTTAGAAGTTCACCTGAGGTAATCCTTTTGGGTTTTTACCTTTTGATTTTAGTAGAACCACAAGCCCAGCTCTTCAATCCTTGGGGCTACGGGTACTCATATTGTTGGCCAGCTCTTTAAACGTTTTATGATTAGCAAAAAAATGTATTTGTCGTTACAAACCGTTTATTAACTCTCTTTGACTCGCCTCACCTTTTTTTGTAGGTTTTAATTGTGTCCTGCCATCTGCCAATCAGTTCACAGCGAAAGCTCTTGGCTTGAAGTGTTGCTTATCTGGGAATTGCAATAAAGTAGTTGTTCAAAGCAGGAATGATTCTTTTATCTTGGGTTACTTTCACCTTGAGCAACTTTCTTCTCTTATTCCACTTCTTACTTCTTCACATCTGGTTCTTTGGGGGTTGAGTTTTGTTGGGATATTTTTTTTTTTTGTCTGTTTATACTTCACCTGCGTAAGGAATGTGTGGCGCTGGTTCTTCTTCTTCTGCCCCTCTTAGCAGCAGTATAAGAAAGACATTGAGGTGCTGGAGCAGGTCCAGAGAAGGGCAACAAAGCTGGTGAGGGGTCTGGAGATCATGTCATATGACGAGTGGCTGAGGGACCTGGTGTTATTTAGTCTGAGGAGACTGAGGGGAGACCTTATTGCTCTCTATAACTACCTGAAAGGAGGTTGTAGCGAGACAGGTGTTGGTCTCTTCTCCCAGGTAACTACCGATAGGACGAGGAGGAATGGGCTTAAGTTGCACCAGGGGAGGTTTAGGTTGGGTATGAGGAGGAATTTCTTTACGCCAGAGTGGTGAGGCCTTGGAACAGGCTGCCCAGGGAGGTGGTGGAGTCACCATCCCTGGAGGGGTTCAAAAAACATGTAGATGTGGCACTTCAGGACATGGTTTAATGGTTATGCTAACATTTAGCAGACAGTTGGACTTGATGATCTTGAAGGTTGTTTCCAACTTTGATGATTCTGTGATTCTGTGATTGATAATTCTATAACAAAATTGGAGAGATGGTTAAAAAAACACACCCTACTGTGGAGTTTGGTGGGGACAAATACAAGGTGCTCTATAGAAGCAGGACTAACAAATTGCCAACGTGCAGAAAGGAAAGCAATGGGATTTCATGAGACTGGTGAAGGGACTGATGGGAAAGTCTTACGAGGAGAAGATGAGGGAGCTGGGGTTGTTTAGCCTGCAGAAGAAGAGACTCAGGGGGGACCTTATCGCTCTCTACAACTCCCTGAAGGGAAGTTGCAGTCAGGTGGGGGCCGGGCTCTTCTCCCAGGCAACTTGTGCCAGGATGAGAGGGCACGGCCTGAAGCTGCACCCAGGGAGGTTTAGGTTGGAGATTGGGAAGCTCTTCCTCACAGAAAGGGTTATAGAACACTGGAATGGGCTGCCCAGGGAGGTGGTGAAGTCACCATCCCTGGAGGTGTTTAAGGCCAGACTGGATGCCACACTTAGTGGCAGGGTTTAGCTGAGTGGTGGTGTTAGGTCATAGGCTGGACTTGAGCTCGGAGGCCTTTTCCAGCCTCAATAATTCTGTGGTTCTGTAATTCTGTGATTCTGGGTAAAATACAGGTATGCAGATAATATTTGAGGGATGTGTCAAGTGCAGGTTTGTGCAAGAAGCAATTCTTTTGGTGTATTTGGCACCATACTTGAATGCATTTGGAGCACTCTACCATTGAGGGACTCACTGGAATTTGGACCCCTTGGAGAGATTTCTGAGGAGGTCAGTGAGACTGGGCAGGTGCAATAAGACATGAACTGTCCTGATTGAGCTTAAAGAGCTTTAAGAATAGTTTAGACAATGAGCAGTGCAGAGAGACAGAGCTTCTGCCATTCCTGGTTTGGGACCTAGCTAACCCCATCCCTAACTCTAGTGATTTTATGGCATTGCAGTGCACGTAAATCAAAATGCTTCGTTGCCTATTCCTGCACTTCTCCCAGCAATAGTATTTTCAGTTTCTTACCTACGGTAGAGACATTTCTGTTACCCAAACCTTGCAGAACTCCCTTTGGGTGCTGATGGTGAAAGGGAGAAGCCAAGGATTCGTGCTTGGGATACCCATGTGAAAGTGCTTCTGTCTCTGCCCCCTCATTCTGTGTGTCACACCAAGCACTGCAGCATTCCAGCTCTCTTGGAGCTAGTCTTACACAAAACCATGAAGAGATTAGGTGGCTTTAATGTTTATTGCATAGAAGAAAGCAAAAATATGGGTAGCAAGGTTGACAAATGCAATTAAAAATGGTTTTTTATATCTTCCTTCGTCTCCTCAACAAAAGCTGTGTGATACAGCGTTTCCTTCTGAAACCAAAGTAGATTATCAATGTCAAGAAGCTCCTGCATTTTATTATCTTCATACGTTTTTATTTTATTCCTCCATGGAATAAAACCAGTTTCTGAGTCTTGCTCTTCTACTATTTCCTTACAAGCACCTCAACAAACTTTCAAGGTGAATATCGCAACAATTTGGAACGGTGCTTTCGATCCGAGAGATCTTGAGTTGAGATGCTGGTGCTGTTTTGAACCCGACGTTAATTATTCGTGCAGTAAGGTCAGTTCCACCACTTTAATGATGCTAATATGCTTAGTTCCCTCCGACTGTGGACTGGACGCCTGTCTCTGTGCTTGTAGATGCTCCATCAGACGTTACGGTTCCTAATCATTCATTGCCACTCTTGAACTTGGGAGCCTCTTGTTTGTCCCAAAACACCCAGTGGAGCTGCTGATGAGAAAACGCTCCCAGCCTCACTTGGTTAGGATGATCTCAGTGAGTTTAAGCAGTAGGTATTTGCTGATCCAGCTCTTTTTGACAAAAGCCTTTTCGACTATGTTTATGTAAGCAGGGCAGATTCAGGAGACAGTATCTGGCAAAGGACCCGTTGATGAGCAGCAGCAGCAGCAGCAAAGGGTTGAGCTGGTGAAAGCGTCTTTTTCCGCTGCGGTTTAAATGCTTTGTCTGTCTCTTCTACCTTCAGTGGAGCTACAATGCTGCTGGTGGGCTTGAGTTCGTACTGATCGAATTAATCCTGTAAAGGAAGAAGAAAAAAATGAGTGCTTCTTTAGCACTTTATATAGCTATCGTTTGAAAAGAATACAAAATGCCACGCTTCAAAATTACGTAATCGCTTAAAAGAGCGTGTAAACAAAGATTCGAAGTAATCTGGGTTAAATACGGGTTAAACAACATGAAGCATCTCTTCGGCCACGCTGTATTTAGTTAATAGTACCCACTTTGTGAGCATTTACTAAGTACTCAAAACTAGATTTCAGTATATAATAACTGTATTCCATACCTAATATATTTCATACATACAGGATTTTCAGTGTGTGTGTATAAAATCCATGTCTGATTTGAAGGATTGCATTCTGATTTGGTTTTTTCTGGGGGTAGTATTTTGTTTATCACAATTCAAAAGTAAACTGCTTGGTTTAGTGGAGGAGAAGGAATTTATTTTTCCCATCCTAGATAAGGCCGCTTGGATGTCAAAGCTAAATTAATGAAATTTTGGGAACAAAGTGACATGTTAGAAAACCAACCTGTGTTGTTTTGTTCAAAGCTCAGCATTTTTCAATATGCTTGTGGATAATGGTATATGAAACACAAAATGCAAATTGTACCTTCTTGCTCATTACGTTTTTTAAAGTTCATAGAATCATAGAATCATAGAATAATTAAGGCTGGAAAAGACCTCTTAGATCATCGAGTCCAGCCTATGACCTAACACCACCACTCAGCTAAACCCTGCCACTAAGTGTGGCATCCAGTCTGGCCTTAAACCCCTCCAGGGACGGTGACTCCACCACCTCCCTGGGCAGCCCATTCCAGTATTTTATCCCCCTTTCTGTGAGGAAGAGCTTCCGAATATCCAACCTAAACCTCCCCTGGTGCAGCTTCAGGCTGTGCCCTCTCCTCCTGGCACAAGTTGCCTGGGAGAAGAGCCCATCCCCCTCCTATGTACACTTCCCCTTCAGGTGGTTGTAGAGAGTGAGAAGGTCCCCCCTAAGTCTCCTCTAGGCTGAACAGCCCCAGCTCCCTCAGCCTCTCCTCACAAGATTTCCCCTCCAGTCCCTTCCCCAGTCTGGTCTCTCTTCTCTGGACCCGCTCCAGCCCCTCCAGATCCTTCTTGCAGTGAGGGGCCCAGAGCTGCCCCCAGTGCTCGAGGTGAGGCCTCCCCAGTGCTGAGTCCAGGGGCAAAATTCCATCCCTAGTCCTGCTGGCCACACTATTCCTGACACAGCCCAAGATGCCGTTGCCCTTCCGTGCCCCCTGGGCACAGCTGGCTCCTGTTCAGCCGCTGCCAACCAGCACTGCCAGGTCCCTCTCTGCGGGGCCGCTCTCCAGCCACTCATCCCCCAGTCTGGAGCCACCAATGTCTCTGCGCCACTAATTAAATGCTGAGCATCAAAAATCGACTAATGGGCTTTAAGCAGGCAATGATAGCTTATGAAGTATTTCCTCTATACTTGTGTAATATCTTGGGATAAGCTTTAACAGTTTGGAAAACAGTAGAAGATGTGAAAATGGAAACAGCATTGTCATGTCAACCTGTCATTTTTAAAACATGCTGTTAAAAGTTGGAAGTTTAAGGGATTTGGACAGTAAAGAGAAGCTGCTGTCATTTAGGAGCACTGCAACAGTCGTGTTTTAATATATCCACCGAGTCTCATTTCAACATTTGCACTGATTTTACGGGGAATAAAATAAAATGTTTTCCAGCTTCGTGAAATGGAATTCTCTGCTCTTAAGTTCAACTTTTCTGATTTGCTTCTGTGCTTCAGCTGCTTATCTGCATTTCTGTTGCAACCACAGTGTCTCTATATACTGACCTGCTCGGAATTTATGTCGTTAGTTACTTTGAAATCTTGTTTTCAAGTATTCTGGAAGTGACTTGTAGTTCCTGAGGTCTGGAATACATTCAGGAAAAGGTAATTTGAAAGATCCAAGTACTGGGAAGCAAGAAGCTGTACACAATATAGTAACTCAGTTTGGAGCAAGGAATTATGTTTAATGGGACTTCCCTTAAGCTGAAGGGTGGACTTCTACGACAGGGTTCAAAACTTTAGTGTTGAATGATGAGTTAAAGTGAAAGTTTCTTGGAATTAGATCTTGCTTTTGGTTTTGGTTTTTTGGCAAAAGGTTACAGGATTATTTCAGGTCATAAAGAAGTAAAATATGTTCAACCGCTGCTTAAACCATATCTTGATGTTGAATGTCACGATTTTGGGGGTTTGATGCACATTGGAAAGAGTCGACATCACTGGAAAATGCAGACTGACCATGAGAATGGATTTGTGGCAGGGTTCTTGTTTCATATTTGTGCCCTAAGTAGCAGTTTCTACACAGGGATTGAAGGAGAGAGGAGTAAAACGGAAAAAAAAAGCTCAGAAATATAGTACAAGTTGAAGAAAAATACTCCGAAATCTCCAGAGCTCTAAAGTGCTCTACTTCTGTAAGAAGGCTCAGAAACCAGAGAGCTTGGGCACATGACCTCAAGCTACTTAATGCAAATGAAGGAGCGTATCCTCAGGTTCTTGGCAAGAAAAAAAAAGGCTTCCTTGCCGTTCGAAGCGTGTTGTCAACTAAACCAGGCTCTGAATGCAGTGCTGACTTTGGCAGCAGAAGAAATGGTTGGATCCCCTCTGAAGATTGAAGGCAATGAGGTAAGATACGGCTTGAAACGATTTGGAAGTGGCGAATCCAAGCGGATTTAGTCATTTAGATGGTGATAGTATTTTATAGTAATATCAGTTGTTTCTGTCGAGGTGATGAAAAGGAAAATAAGTGTATGTGCGTTATCTTGTCCCTCTTAGCTGATGCTGATAAAATGTATTATACCCGCCTGATAAAAGTGTTAAATTATTGACGATACAAGTTTCAACGCTGTATAAAGTAATTTTTGCTTCCTTTGCATGTTTTCCCTCTTTGCAGGCTAATCAGAAAGTCAAGACTCGGTTCATAAAATGCAGATCTTGTTCTGAAAGTAAATGTGTTGGGGTTTTTTTTTTCCCTGCATGTGAACAGACATAACTTAATGAATAATGGAGAATGTTTCTTCACTGTTCAATATTATAGATGTTGAGATGTTGCTAAGTGCAAAGGGCTTGACAGTCTGCTCGCTGGGTTTGTTCTGGAGAGGAAATTTTGAAGTATTTCACACAAAACAAAGCCATTTGTGTAACAAAAACCTGGTTTACACGGAGCTGCGTGCTCTGAATGGATTATGGAGAAAATTTATAGTATTTCATGGAATGATTATGGCTGCTTTGAAATCTCCAAGCCTAGGGTTTCCTGCTATAGCAACATATCCCTTATACGCATAGAGAAAGCAGATTTGATGAGACGTTTTCCTTCTGTAATGCTTGGGGGAGAATTAAAAAAAGAAAAAAGCGTTGTCTCCTCTGATACTGATACTCCTCATCAGGAGTATCAGCCAGGTACATGCTTGGAATATTTCTTTGTGGTCTGATTTCTTAAGCGGGAAAAGAGTTAAACTGAAAAATAGCTGAGCATCAGATGTGAGCCCCAAGAGACGTGGTTTAGACTACTTAGAAGATTTCTCTTTGAGGCAAAAATCAGTTTTCAATCTGAGGTTTAAATCTAAAATTACATTTTTCTACATCCCTCCAGGCAGGCAGAGCCTCTTTATCCTTAGATGTGCTTTTCATGGTTTAATTTTTCTCTCTTCTGAGAAAAAGTTGAAGTTTGCCCAAGAAAACTTCTACTTTTACATAGTTTTAGAATAATGCATCTTGCTAAGGACTGGACTGGTAAAAAGCTTTCCTTCAAATCTCCTTCCTTCTTGTCTTCCTTAGAGACCTGCTTTTTTGAGACTTGATCGCTTGCCCTTTTGGCATGTTTTTCATAACTTGAAATTCAAAGGCTTCCAAGATGATAAAAGATAGGAATAACAGATAAAAAGATAGTTTGAATCTCTTATCTCTTTTTTCTTTCTTTTTTTTTTTCTTTTTAATGCGTACCTACATTTAGAAAAGCTAAAAAGAACAAGCTTTTCTTTCTGATAGTAAAAAAAAAATAAAGTATATTTCTAAAACCTTCCTGATTACAAACAATTAGATTATAATTTTATTTTTTCCTTGAAGTGAGTTATTTTTATGGAATAACCTGAATTTATGCTAAAATATCCAAACCAAAGACTAAAACCTCATCTTTTTACTCTGGAACAATATTCAGTGATCTTGACTACAGCAATTTAGAGGATTTACAAGTGCAGATAGAGTTCTGAGTTTGTTTCTCTTGCTAAATAAATAAACTCATAAATACCTGTTTGTATTCTGTGATGTTATACTGATGTTTAAATTGCGATTTGTCGAATGCAATTATTTCCGTCTTTAGATAAAGTCTTTCTGTCTCTCTTCTCATGTGTAAATATCACACAATTGACCATCCAGATGTTTCTCGTGGTCCAGAACGTGCCAAAATGTTCCGTGTACGATGCAGACTGTGTCAAGCCCTTAGTTGTAGTATTCGAAGTTTATGTGTGTAACTGTTTACGATTTTGTTGCATTTACTAGGTTTGCTGGGATGGGTAATCTTCTTAAGGTCCTTACCAGGGAAATTGAAAACTATCCACATTTTTTCCTGGATTTTGAAAGTAAGTTCCAACAATTACAACACCGTGAGAGAATCTTTTTTCCCCTGACTTAACAGCAAACCGAGGAAAAACTTTGAAAGTCTAATTGCTTGCAGTGTGTATTTTCCCAGCGCAGTCTGTCCAAATCCTTGTCTCTTTAAATCATTTGTTCACTCAGGACTCCTTTTCTCTTCCTTTTCTATTTTGCAGGAACCAAATGGGAAATCTTTTAAAAGTTCTCACTTGCACAGAGCTTGATCAGGGGCCCAATTTTTTCCTTGACTTTGAAAGTGAGCAAAGCTTCTTGCCTGGCTTGCCTTCTTTGCTTATTCTTTCCTAATAAACTGCATGCGCTTACGCATCGTAAAGCAATTCAAAAGGGATTTGCAAACAAATCGAATTACACTTGAGCTGAAGAGTGCTTTTGGATATTTATCAAACCATACGAAATCCATTCGGAGCAGAGAGGGGGCAGAGAAATAGATACGCAAGTAAAAATCTACCTTGAATTAGTTTCGAAACATTTAGGAGCCAGTGTTAAATTTGCACGTGAAGGAGCTTGAGCTCAACTTTCTTTAACAAATCAGGGTTAAACCAAAATCTCTGTGTGTCCTCGAATGGAAATGCATATTGGAAATAAAATGCCCAAAAAATTATAAGCTGTGGAGGTGGCGCTAAATAAAATACCAAAAAAATTATAAGCTGTGGAGGTGGCGCTCGTTTTGCCTGGTCCCGTGATGATTTAACTGAGATTATTAGAGATTCTAAAAAGTGACCAAAGTGTATGTGCTTGATTGCATCTCTCTTCATTGCATGATTATCAGTTTGCAAAACAGTGTTTCACATTCTGATTTCCTTGCCGCATCTGTATCTGATTCAAAGCTGCTTCACTTTTGCCGATTGTAGTTTCCCTGCATGGACGTCTAGACGTTGCCTTGAAAACTGGCCGTCAGATCCTTTCTAAGGAGCTTAAACTTACTTCACTACTTACGTCAAATGCTTTTTAGTTGAAATGCTAACAGCGTGTGATGTTACGTCTCTTAATACCTTGGTTCTGAAAAAGAAGCCGGTGTTTGAAAACCAGTGAAGGCCTGTTTGAAACCAGTGTTATTTTAAAAGAACTTTGTTTTGAAGCATGGTTTAAGAGAGAATTTCACATGGTTAGACCCACGTTTTGCCATCTTGAAAGACTTTTCTTGAGTCATTTATTCCTGAATTACTTTTCTGAAAAGAAAAAAAAAAAAGAGAAAAAATGTTGCTGTCATGACAGGAGACTCTGCGTGTAGTGCAAAAAGTCACTTGAACACATACTTAAGTCTCATGAAATTGTTCAGATTTGTTTCCTTGCATGAGAGCTATCTTGATGTGGAGCCCTAGAACAAGCTGCCCAGAGACATTGTGCAGTCTCCTTCTCTGGAGACTTTCACGACCAGCCTGGACGTGTTCCTGTGTGACCTGCTCTAGGTGAACCTGCTCTGGCAGGGGGGTTGGACTAGATGATCTCCAGAGGTCCCTTCCAACCCCTGACATTCTGTGATTCTGTGATCTTCTCATCTAGATCTTACTTCAGTCATTATGAGGAATCAGTTTTAAATGATGAAAACTAGTTAATTGGTTAGTTTAGGTTAAAGAGGAGGAATTGTGAGGCAAGTATCCCTTTTTCTCTTGCATCTCTGTCATTTGAGAACATTTCATTCCAAACAGGGAACCAGATTTGGAAGTCCATGGTCATACTTGAAAAAGCTTGAATGTACCATGAATTTCAGTTCATATTGTGTAGCAAAAGCACACAANCAGTGGGTGATATGGAGAACATAGCATTCTCCTATGCAAGTGGAAAAGACTTTTGTTTGAGGTGAAGTGCAAACTCCCAAGCATTCAGCCAAATTAACTCTTTCTTTTAGGAAAGGTTCATGAATAGAACAGGAATCTCTTCATCCCCAAAAAGTGAACCCTATTGCTGCTTTACCGTTTGTACCTTGGTAGGGGTATTCATCAAACTGTTATGTATTGGATTGGATTATGTATCACTTAATTTGCCTTAATTCCTTCTTAGCTCTCAGCTTGAAAATAAGGGTAGGAAGAGTGAGTGCATGGGCAAGTCTTGAGGCTCTGTGGATTTCAGGATTTCACGAGCCCATAGGGCAACTTGTCTTGACATCGATTCTATCAGTTCAACAACTTTTTTCTTCTTTGGATGTTGACCTTGTTTAAATTGGTCACAGGTAAATGAATTCTGGGTGTTTAAGGCTCTTCCCAGAACATCTTATAAGTGCTGAAAGTCTTTTGTCAAAGTACTGCTGCCCGTAAAGGGCCTTTACATAATACTTTTCAGGCAAAGCAAGCAAATAATTCCACATGAATTCCTGGAAATAATTTGAAAGTTGCGGTGACAGCATTTTGTTTTAGACCTTGAAGTCTAAAGCTTGTAGGTTTTTGGGAGGACGTGTCCTAGAGTTATACCTTCAGTCCACGCTCTCCTCACATACAAATGCTTTTTGTAAGGCCAAACTCTGTAAGAGAAGAAAATTCTTCACCATGAGAGGAATTAGACATTGGAATAATCTCCCAAGAGCAGTGATGGATTCCCCTCCATTGACAGTTTTAAGGCTCAGCTTCACCAACTTGGGCCAATTCAGTTAACTGTATTTCTTTACCTTGACATGTTGGACTAGGTGATCCTTGAGGTCCCTTCCAACCTGGGATTCCACGATTCTCAGCTTAAGCTGAGCAGGTTCCCGTTTTCCTACAGGTTAACTGGGTGGACGCGTTACCTGATCCCGATTTAATCCCCCTTATCCTCCAAGAATCACAGACACTTATTTTCTACGATTCCCCTGCCCCATCCTCAGAAAGATTCATGACATTTTTCATTTCTCGTTATTCACATTTGATTAAGCATGTCTATTATTAGAACACGTCTGGCAGCTCAGCAGCTGCCCGCTTTTTGCGTAATAAGACATTAATTAATACCCTCACTCCACAGATGGCAAGGCTGGAGATGTAATCTGTATCCAGTCTGTGGGAGGTTAAACTCTCTATCTCCGGTGCTGCACAGAGTGCCCTGAGCAAGAAGCTGTGGATCAGTCACACAGAAACTGTCCACCATGTGGACCACTGTGCGCCATGAAGCTGAGGCCTAGCGCAGATTTCCCTGGCACATCACCGTACTCACAGATCCAAAGAATATTGGGGATTGGAAGGGA
>WEIS01009746.1:296-26852 GCA_013389965.1 Todus mexicanus | reverse complement strand
ACTTTTGGTTAATTACGGTTGCAAGTCATGGGGCCTGCACGCCTTCTATGCTAACTAAATAAAATACTCGTTTTCTCCATGACATCTCCTTCCTCTCTTGGTCCCAATCACCCCAGTGCAGAACTGGGTTTTCCTTGTGTGCTGTAGCTCTGAATTTACAGAATATTTGAGGTGAAGGTGGAAAAGGTTGTCAGTGTGCCTGATAAAGAAGGTGATAAAAACTATGAACTGCTCATCTCAGCTTTTCAAGAGCACAATTAAGAACTTGCTCTAGCTGCTGGTATAACTGAGACCAGAAGCTAAAAGAGCTTGGGGAAGCAAGGAGAAGTAATTTTTGCAGGTTTTTTGCTGTGGAGAATATTATAAAGAGAAGCTTTCCCTTTTTAGATTTACTGGTTTCCTTTCTAACAGCAATTGCAATCTGCTTGATTGCTGCTGGCTCCCAGGCCACACATATGCCCTCAGTTTCCAGAGGAAATTAAAGAAAGCGGGAATATAGCTCAGAAGGCTGTTTCTATAAAACAAAATGTGCATGTAGAGGAGGGGTAAAGAAAATACAGGGTTACACCAAAACTCCTCCTTGGTGCTCCAAAAAAATTGAGGGGATTTACAATAGGTTATAAGGGTGGAAGACTGTGCAGATGGTTTCTCCACACCAGCCATGGCTGGTCCCTATGTGTGTTTCCCTTGGCACTTGCACAGTATTCTTGGAATTTCCAGTCTTCCACTCTCTACGGGGAAATAAATTAGGTCTAGGAGGGATTACCCAAGCTAGCACTACCACAGACCTCTGTGTTAGTGTTCAAAGATGCATATCGTTTCCTACAGCTAGAGGCAGCCGTTTAGATTTGGCAGATGTTATTTTATTTGTTCAGGCTGAAAGGTCACTATAATTCTGCCAGCTTTATTTTCCGTATTTAAAATGTCACCCCAAACAGGTAGCTAAGGTAACGCATTTGCTTTCTACATGTCTTTTACCATTTTCCATGTCAGAGAAGGTCTTTTATGTCGTAGGAATGCTAATTAAGTTTGAGAACTGGTCTTTGAAAAAAAGCACTCAAAAGAACGAAGCACCTTTTTAAGATGATTGTCTCAGTTCCAAGGGTGTTCAATTCCATTGTTTTTCCAAGGGCTTTGACATGTTTGCTTCTAGCAGCATTTCTTTGTGCTCTCGAGGTATCTCTTCATGCAAGAAGACAATTATGATCTGAAAGGTTTCCTGCTATTGTCCTCTATTTCTGTGCTCACTTTTACTTGTGTCTGCAATTTGCACCTACAGAGATACATGACAAATTTGATCCAGAGCTTTGAAGGCCATTTCAAAAAAGCAATTAAAGCCATGGCTATATGGAAGCCTACAACCATCTAGCTGTTGACACCCACTCTCCACAAATCCTGGATGTGCAAACCCATTCCCTCCTTTGTGTCAGTGCCTGCACTCCCCTGAATCTATGCTGAGATTTTGAAATCATGCAGGTCAAGAAGTAGCCGTTATTCTCATTTAATTTTGGTTACTCTTCTGGTGTCTTAGCATGCTGAAATGGCTCTGTCTGGGTAGCAGAGCACCAGAACCACAGGGAGAGGCAAGAAGACAGTAAGTCATGGGTGGACAAAGGCAGGAGGAAGGTGGGACCACATCATGCAGCAGTGGGAGGGAGTCCCACTGCCATGGCAGGACAGCTTCGTTTATTGAAAAGACCTTGGTGGCTCCAAGGTTGCAGTTTTGCCTTGCCATATTTCCCCAGGGAATATTTTGATTCTTCTTCTAATTAGAAATCATTTCACTGACATTCAAAATGCCGGTATTTAAATACATTTCAACCAGCATGCTGGTCATATATGGTTAACGGTGCTCCAGAGAATCCTGTCTGCTTAACTAACTTGCACCGGGCACATAAAAGTAATAAAGATCTCTCTGCACATTGTTTAATTCAATTTCTGAATGGTTTTCTTCATGTATTCTGTTTTTCCATATTGTCCTTGTCAAGACGGACATGAAAGCTAAAAGGCCAAAAAGAATCCCTACAGAAGAATACTTATTTTCCTTGTAAAATACATTAATGATCAACAATGTCTCTAAGGACCTGTGATTCTTTCTTTCTTATTTTTGTGCATATTCTAAACCAAATTGCAGACTGGTGTGACATCCTTGTGAAGCACTGAAATCCTAGATCAAGATAAAGACCATCATTCATGCTTTTAATTTGCTTTTGAAATTAAGTTTGAAAAAGCCTGCAGAAACCCTGTTCCTGTGCCAAGGGTTTCCTTTTGTACTGACTATTTAAGTATTTTCACAAATGCATTTTTATCTTTTTTTTTTTTTTCCCTTCCTTACCTCACGGTTTGAACATACAGGTCAATGTGACCTTACAACTTCCTAGGGGAAATTAGTTGCAGAGAGACGGCATGCAAAGAAAGAGACAGTGACAAAAAATCAGAGGGTTTTCTTCAAAATACATTTTGCGCTTCTTGGCAGCCTCTGCCCTCAACTCCCACCTTTGCTTCAGTAGCATCTGCTGTGATTTTCTTATCTCACACTGAGCACTTCAACCAGAATGTCATTATTTGGAAAGTGCATTCCATTCACTAATGTGTATCTGATTAATCTTGGCTCCAGATTACCTTAAGTTAGAAGCACATTAGAGATACATCTTCACAGAACACTAAAACATCCCGCTTCCCAGAAGGCCTTGGCAGAGGCCCAACTCTTGCTGAAATCACCAGGGCTGAGACCTCTGGCTTCCTCTAAATACGAGGTCAGATCAATAAAATAGACAGGTTGAGGATAACATATACAAGTATACTAATATATGCATGGACACACATTCCTTGTAGACACACTCACACCCTATACCTTGCTATGATACACCTGCTGGACACTCTACAGGAGTCTGCACGCCTGTGACCTAATTTTCTATCCCAAAAAGCTGACCAAGATTCAACAAAACCATTTGAAGGAAATGAAGGCAAGGAATTGAGGCAATGTCAACAGAAGCTTTCCCATCTAAATCCGCCAAACTGGTAAATCCATGAAGTTCATCTAAAGACAAAGAACAAGCCTCAGGCTTCTTCTCACTCCAGCCAATCTTGCAGGATGCAGTTTCTCCTACAGTTCCCAGGTTTGTCTCCTGCTTCCCTGGACTGAATGAAGCCCATGGTGCCTTCCTTGTGCTACAATCTGTTCTCTGGCTGTAAATGTGCCTCCTACACCTCATTCCCCTGCAGGGGTGAATTAAACTTAGTATTAAACTGCCTTAGCTGGTCTTAGACCACTTTGTCTAAAAGAAGAGTGGATTAAGAAGTGAACCTGGTCTTTGTCATGCAAAACAAAACCCAAGCAAATAAAATAATAATAAAAAAGCCCTGTCTAAACCCCTTCTTTCAATATCGGGGTTTTTTCACACTCTTGGACTATATCAAGCAAGCCTGGAAGCCAATGAAACAAATTTCATCACTCTGGGAATTTGGCCTATGTTTGCAATGAGTGGACCTTAACTAGGCACAGGGAGTGCCAGATGTCATAAAGAAGATTGATCCTCTTGAGACTTCTAAATTGAGTTTAATGAACTGAGGAATTTGACTAAGCTTTTCACATTTGGAACTGCAGTCTGGAGGCAAACCTGTTGGGTTTCATTCATGTCTATCTTCTTGGCTTGTTTTGAACTGTATCCTGGTGACAAGGGAAAACTCTTCAGGCAGGAAGGAGGAAATGCTCTGACTGGTGAAAATTCAGTCCTAATTCTCATTCCATATATCTGATAAGCCTGCAGAATCACTTAAGTGGAGATAGGCTAACAGCATACTCAGTGAAAAAGATAACATGAGATCCACAAAAAGCAAGTGTGCTCATAGTGTTGAGTGCAACTGAATTTAAGCACCTACAGCCAGGCTGATGAAAATCGCGATGGCTACTGTGAAGAACAAAAAAGTTTTGGTATCTCCTCTTTCATCCGTGAGGAACACCAGGATTACAGCAATACCCAGAGCTGCTGCCACACTGACCTAGCTGAATGACTTGGTATCTTTTCCCTGCTCTTGTCCATGTGGCATGTACCAAATTTTACATACCTACCACTCTGATACGGCCCCAATCTGGCTATAACGTCAGTTACTCCTGGACACAAAGTTTGCCTTGGTCTCCCATTCTATTTTTTCTGGCCCAAACACGTTCAGTGATCAAAAGCAGAGTGTGTTCTTGTTGCAAGCCTCCCCTGTGGCCTTCTGGCTGAGGATCTCCCAAGAGACGTGAGACTGGGGCTTGAATCCCTGCAGGCTGGGGAGGACCTGCAGGAAGTCCACATGCTGTAGGCTGTCCCCATTACAACTTCTGTAGTTTTAAGACAATGACAAAAAAACTAGCAACTAATTTTCAGCATCCAGTAGGTAACCAAAAGCAGATGAGACTTCAGATGCCTCCTTGGTATTTCCTTCTAACTATTTTCCCGTGTCGAAGGTAACAAGAGACAGGCCATTAATTCTAATGCAATATAGTCGCTTTATCTCCTTGCACATCTTCCATCATGTCTATATAGGAACGGTATTGTTCAGTGACATTGTAGGTATATCTAGAGGCTAATTAAATTAGGATCTGCAAAATACTAGCTTCCTGTGATGGTAGGTGCTATATAAATGAACGAGATTATATTTAAAATGTCATGTTAACGAAGGGGTTTTTTTCTTCCAAAGATTAACTCACAGAAATCCTCAGTGTTTTTTAAAATTGAAATTAATAAGTCTTCAACACCAGCCCCTCCTCCCAAACCTCCATCTTTTCCCTCCCACTCTTTCCCTCAAACACGAACCGTCTCAAAGCATCTACAATGGCAATGGAAAACTTGGCATTTCGAAAAAAGGGTAACAATCAAAGTAAGCAACAAGAAAACCTCATTTCTTTTTAGGGCTAAAAATGCTTCTCTGTCTCACACATGCAAAGTTACTTTAGACACAAACACACGAACACACTCACAGAATACATATGTACGTGCTTGATAGCTAAATTTATGCACACAAATACAATTACAGGTTAAATGAAACAGAATATTGTTTCAGTAGCAAAGAAGAAATGACGGGGGACTTCCGCTCATCTTGTTCCTTCATTTTAAGCTCTTTTTAAGCCGCGTTTTCTACTCTTTAAATTAATGAGTTAGCAGCGCACTAGTTCCAGTTCTTCTAAAATGGCTAGGTGCAAGTAAGGACCCTACCAACTCAATTCTGACCAGGAAAATAAGTGCTTCACAGTAGATACTGGTTATAAATCAAAACTGCATGATTCCTCTCACGTTTCAGGAAATAATAACACTAGCCATTCCAAAAAAGTCATGTCAATCTACTTTCTGATGACTTCTACCGACCATCTGTAGCACATCAGGCACTATGTTCTTCTTTGTCTCCTCTCGTACATGACAGTTTCCAATGGTTATTAAATGCATTCTGGCCAGTGATTCTTTTAAATTAGCATCCCCCCTAAGAAGCAATATCCTTCTGAATTCCCCCCAGAACCATTGCAGCTGTAATCTGCACTTAATATTGAATTTGCACCAGAGAAATTCATTAGCTATGAGTGGCATAAGATTTCCTTTATGTGTGCTTTCACTTCATTCATCCAAAACCACTGGAGCCCTTGGCTGCAACAAACCAATTTGGCCTCTGCCCAATAAAATCAATTATTAATGTGCATACTGACAAAAGTCCTATGTATTCAAAAAGGATAAGTTGTAGCTTGGACACAGAGATTTTATCCTGCTGAATATACTTTGGGCTTTGGCAATGGCTTAGAAGTTTTTTTTAAAAAAAACATGTTTGTTGTATACATATAATACTCATTCCACTTATATTCTTAGCAAAATCTGGGGATGTGACATAGAACTGACATTATAGTTTAGAGAGGATTATAGGTTGTAATTCTAAAATCAGAACTGCATAGGTATTGGACAGGTTTCAACCATTTAAATATTCCTTCGTCCAACAGTGATTTGAATATTCAAGTTGTGGCAGCAGACCTGTTGTAGTTTTATATGTGTACAATACTGAAAATAACACACTATATACACACACGCAAATAAAAACTACAAACATACAAAAATATTCTGTGGTTTTTTGCAAATTTGTTTTGATGCTATGATACGGTCATCCAAAATAGGTAGCAAAACTAATACCATGCCCTTTCAAAGTCTTGTAAAACTGCAATCACTTCCATCCTCCTTGAGATCCCAACAAATAGGAAAGAGCCTGAAAAATTAGTCTTGCAAGATTAAATAAAGAAGCAGATGAGGGTAGAGTGACCTGAGCACTGCACCATGCATGAACAAAACAGTTCGTCACTGCATGTCTTAAACGTAATGAATCTTGAAAAATGCCTTGTCTTTTTACAGCTTTTTCCCATAAGGAATATAGCTACATGTGGTATAATTATAGCAGCATAACTATACACAGAAACTCTCCAGCTCTTCATTTTAAAGGATACAAAAAAAATCCTGTAGTTTTATACCTCTCAATAATGACTGTGTATTAGCAGAACCACTGAAGGCAGTTACTGTGGCAGTCTAGGACTCTTGATAATTACATTATATCTGACACAAAAAGGGACAGGATGCTTCAACACTTGGTATTGTGCATTTTGGAGTAAAGATGTGGTGCTTGGGGACATGGCTTAATAGTGGACTTGGTAGAGTAGGGTAAATGATTGGACTTGGTGATCTTAAAGGTCTTTTCCAACCCAAATGATTCTATGACTCAGACAATATATAGTTTTCTATGTATATTAAAAAGGTTGATTTAAAACTAATTCATAAAATTGAGTAGGCAAATCCCCACACTCTTCCCTAAAGGAGTAATTTTCTTGCTCTTTAATTACTGTCTTTTAATAAAACCTTTCTTAAAATCACACCCAATAAAGGTACAGAACCAAAAAGAACAAGGCTTTTCTAAAATGCAACGCTTGTGAAAATTAAGAGAATTCAGCTAAGTACATGGAATCCAGAGCAGATTTGCCAAGGGTTTGAAGGAGCTGCATCCCTCACAGTCCTTCCTTTTCCTCCTTAGCATGGGTTTCTCCAGGCTATATAAACCAGACCCAAACTAGAGCTGTACCCTGACGTTCAGATGTCAATGCACTCTATGGCTGTTGCTATTCAGCAGCCTTAAACTGCAATCGTCAGGAGCTACAGAAGCTCAGCATCCCCTTTAAATAATTTTTGCTCAAGGGCTTGTATTTGACAACTTTGGATACAGGTATCTATATGCAAAATAACAGGGCAAAAACTCTCCCTGTCCTACTTTACCATACCAAGATAACTCAGGAGCAGCTCCATATCAATGTGGCCACACCAGTATTTGACTTACTCCTGCATAAAGCAGGGTGAAAGTAGAATTACATCCCAGACCTAGAACTTCTCCTGTTTACCACTTATTTTTATACTCATGAATTATTTCTCAGGAGTGCAAGCTTGCCTTCTCCTCTTCTTCACACTTTCTGTATCACCAGGTCCTAAGGTGATGTTACTGAGCCCAAATTAAACAGAAGTTCTATTTTGGTGACTATTAGCATACATCCAGGATCTTTATATCTCAAAGGGCAAATCAATCTGTGACCTTTTAATGTATGTATTTCTAGTTTGTAACCACTATTAATATTTTGAATTTTCATTCAAATACAACTACAATGATGTGACTTCCTTCTAATGCATCTAATTAATCTTGCAGTCCACGTAAATGTCTATCACCACCAATAGTTTAGATGGGTATAAAGAATCCAAGTAGATCATTCAAAGGACCAACTTTGATTTTATATTTTTTAAGTTTATAACTGAAATACTTCAGCTATCAAGACAGTGGAATAAGGGTATTACTGGCATAGAGCTCCCTTGCACTTCTCAACCTCCTCCGAGCAACACGGAACCAGACTGAAAATGCAAGTATCAGTAATAAAAATATTGTTTGAACTCGTGTCTCTCTATTTTGTTCTGTTATAACCCCAGAGCTTACACACTTCACCTGCAAGCATGAAAATACATTAAAGGGATGTGTTTGGCAGCTGCCTTTTCTATTTAAAATGTCGGGTTCATATTTTCAACTCCTGCCTTCAATTCTATAGCTGTAGTTACACTGTTCTAGCTTGTGGGGTGGAAGAAACGTATCAGGGTCAATTTTCCATGTTTGATTTACTGGAAGAGCAAGAGAAATCCTGCTGGTTTTTGCCATTGCCCATGTCTCATGCTTTTCTGTGTGTTCAGATCTTAGCAATACCAGCAGTTAGCTTTACAATTCAGATTCACAAATTTATTCATCAAGTTCTTTAATTCTTTCTAGACTGTACTTTTAGGTGCTTTTCTTCAGTAAAAATATTTTTACAGATGCACAGATAGTTTCTTTAGCTTGCTGGTGGTTGTTGTGGTTTTTCGTTTTGTTTTGCTTTTTGTCAGAGGTTTCATTTTCCCAGAGAGCTAGAAAACTTATGTGAGAATAATCACAACTGAAGCAAATTTTATTAAAAACCTGTTTGCTCTGGAATTATGAGCATGAGTATTTCATTTCACTGATGCACATTCTGGTTTCTTGTTTCCTTTCTTCACATGATGCAAATATTTAAACAGCTGGAGTGCCCAGCTGTTGCACGCAGAGCAGACACAAAGGACTGTCCTGTTGGTTAGACTGTCTAATCTGTCTGCCTTGACCAGAACCCAAAGATAAACTCTTCCTTCATCAGAGTAAAATCCACACATGCAGACCAGTCAGTTTTCTTGACTTGTGTTGAATCTTGAGGATTGAAGTACATTGCAAATAAACTTCTGTGGCAGCTAATGAACGCACTTTGCTATAAAAAGGGAAGAACTCATACACTTGAGTGAGCTGGTACACCTGTCTCTTCCAAAACACATTGTTCTGTACAAGTCTGTGATAAATTTCAATTGTCACAAATCTTCTGCTTAAGTGCTGTATTTACCCAACTAACTGAACCTGTCTCAGAGTGCACCTTGCCAGGGTTTTAGTCTTCATGTTGTTGTGTCTTTACCCAAACTAAAACTACTCAGACTCAGGCATTTGTGATCATCTTGACACGTACTGGAGTGCAATGGACTCAAGATTTGTTTTTCCTGCTCTCTCTGGGGTAATGAGACAAAGACTTGAAGATCATCCCTTCAATGAATTTATTTAGAAAACCTTTAGAAATGAGTTTTTCAGGAGAATATCAAAACCATATTGTGTGCATATTTAATTTTTCACATTTCTGGAACAAAAAGGCCCAGTTCTGCTGGGCTTTCCATGCCAGCTACACACAGCTGCTCAAACATGCCGACCTCTTAGAGCTTTTCAGATTTCCTTTCAACTTTAACTCTCCACTAGTAAAACATGAGTTTTAGCATCTTGAAAATGAGGAACAGAGTCTTTCAAGATGACAGCTGCTTCCGCTGTCTTTGCAATGTATATCAAGATGATCTCACTTAAGAAGTCATTATGAGGTTTGATATGGATTTAAGATAGACTAATATATTCATTCAGGAAAAAAATCCTAGCACTACATATTAGTTCCATTTTTCTTACATTTACTGTTGACCTTAGTTAAGTTAAAAAAGATGACTGAGTTTTACTGTCTTTTTTGTTTGGGATTAATCAAATACTCTGTTATTCTCAGATCTTACCATGTCTCATTTCATTCTTAGGTCATTAATGCACATGTGGATCATCAGTCCTTGTACAATGCCCTGAAGAAAGCTGGTAATTAACCTACTTCCATAGTGACCATAAGCCATCTAGAGCTTCTTTTTGTTTCCTTCAGTTTATAGCCTATAACATTGCTTGATTGTGGGCCAGTCTACGCCGAAAACTTTATTTCCTTAAATACCTCACACAAAACCATACAAAGATCACAGGGGCACAGTTCAATTTGTGCTCTTTCTTGGTGCAGCAGCACTGTGAAGGTGGAGCTGGTCCCTAAGAAGCCTAGAAAGAGTCAGTGGGGTTTTGAAGGTCTGTGGAGAGGGAGGAAATCAAGAAAAGCCTAATTTGGGTTATGGGACATGTGGATAATAGAAAGTTTCACACAGGTATGTGAAGGACTTCTTTTGTCTCCTTCTCAGCATCCCCTCTCCAAGTGCTCCTTGTTGCTTATCCCTCTGGTAACACCCCTCACCCTACTCAGAGAAGCTGCCAGCATCTCTCTTCTGACTCCAGCACCACTCTCCTGTCCAGCATCCCCCAGCCATTGCTTCATGCCTCACACCCTGCCAGGGACTGGGAAAAGGAGCAGGAGCAGAACTGCAAAAGGAGGCGCGTTTACTGGAACAGCTGATCCAGGCTGTCTTTTTGTCACAGGCAAAGTCATCTGTTCCTCCAAATGGCCTCCTACCCTAGTGTCGTGGTTTAACCCCAGATGGCAAACCAGTCCCACACAGCTGCTTGCTCGCTTCTCATCCCAGAAGGATGAGGGAAGAGAATCAGTAGGGTAGAAGTGAGAAAAATTGTGGGTTGAGATAAGAACAGTTTAATAATTGAAATAAAATCATAATCATTATAATAGTAATAATAATTATAAATATTAATGAAAAGGAAAACAACACAGAGAGACAAATAAAACCCAAGAAAGACAAGTGATGCAAATGGAAACAACTGTTCACCACCAACTGACCAATGCCCAGCTAGTCCCTGAGCAGTTACCCCCCTCCCCAACCTTCCCCATAGTTTTATTGCTGACCATGATGTCCTATGATCTGGAATATCCCTTTGGTCAGTTGGGGTCAGCTGGTCCCAGCTGTGTCCCCTTCCAACTTTTCATGCACCACCGGTCTACCTGCTGGCAGGGTGGGGTGAGAAGCAGAAAAGGCCTTGACCCTGTGTAAACTCAGCTCAGCAATAATGAAAACAGCCCTGTGTTATCAACCCCATATCCCGTACAAATCCAAAACACAGCCTATACCAGCCACTAGGAAGAAATTTAACTCTATCCCAGCCAAAACCCAAATGCGTACACAGCCTCCTACTCTAACCAATGGCAGACATAGCATCCTGTTAGAGACTCTTGACAAAGTCTTTTCAAAGGTCTAGATAAAGAACAGGCTGACAAGACACTTTCTGCTATTTCAATGACAGATTTAAGCTCTACGAAATTAGTAAGATTAGATTTTTTTTCTTCACAGAAGCCAGGCTGATTTGCATCTATTGCATCACGCTTAATTTAATGTTTTATACGCTCTAGCATGCTTTTTTCAACTAATGTTCCTGATCCTAATTTAAGGTCAGTGCTTTATGTTCCTCAAGTCACCCCTACTAATTTTTTTTGTAAGAGAAGTGTCGGCTTCGTCACACTCCAGAGCTGTAGGTAAGTGATTGACTCTAGCATGAAGCTGCATTCCTATCAGCAGCTCAGTCACTTCCTTCTGAAACATCCCGGTAATTCCTGCATGAATCACAGAATGTTAGGGGGTTGGAAGGGACCTCAAAAGATCACCTAGTCCAACCCCCCTGCCAGAGCAGGATCATCTAGACTAGGTGAAAAGTGAAAATGAAAACTGACTAATGTGACTACCTCATTTGAATTCATTCTACTGCTCCATTTCTGAACACCCCATCTCCCATTATGCCTCGTTCTCACTTGCAAAACCAAGCAGCAGTAGATGCACCACCTATGTCAGGCACTAATGCAAAGTCGTAACTAAGCTGCTTTGAAATTACACTTCAGATCTGCCATCCTCTGACTCAGGGCTCTGCAGGAATGATGGGAGAGAGAACGGCCCACTCCTCTCCTCTCTGCTGGATGCAGGCAACCGTTCTTTGAAGACATGGCTGCAGCTGGGTCAGGATGCTGGGGTTTGGGGCAGGAAGTGCAGCTTACCTGGTAGAGCTGAGAAAGCTCTCACTTTCCTTTCTGACTTGTCTGTTTAGAGGTAAAACAATTTGTGACCGGATTTGAGGTGAGGAAGAAGTAAAAGTCAGCCTGTGGGTCATTGTCCCTGGAGAGGCAGTGAGGATGGAAGAACCTCCCTCCATCTGTAGCACAGCCATAGCCCACTGCCCAGGAATGGCATGGTACTTTTGTGAAGCCTGTAGTGTTCTGGAGATGAAGGACATTTGTATGTCTGTATTACACTCTCTTCATGTGACCCTGTGTAATTCCGGGAGATTTTTAGCTTACATACAGGAATGTTGGGAAGGCAAGCATTTTGTGGCAGTTGCTGTAGCAGACACAGGCTGGGTTTTCCTGTGGTCTCTTCTGGACTATTACATCTATTACATGGTTGGCTGTGTTTGCAGGAACCAGGCTCAATGATCCATGAGCTGTCATCCACTCCTGTGGGGAATAATTGGGGATAGCAGGAACAAAATCTCTGCTATTTTAGAGAATTTGGGATTCTTGTTCCGTGTTTCCCCTGTGTGCTGCAAGGGTTGCTGTGAATTCTTTAGCTTATCCCCAGCTTTCAGAGGTGTTAAAAGGTTTGCTAGGCTTGCAGACCTGTCTGGAACTCGGAGATATTAAAAAATAGTAACAGAATGGCTAGATGAAAGAACAAAGGGCTGCAAGCCAGAATCTGTCCTTGGCCAGATGGTCATCTTAATATTTTGCATAAATGTAGCACTAGGAATTTGTACTTTGGCCTCTGAAGTGGATACATATCATTAATACTGTTCTACAAATGGGGAAGCTGAGGATTGAAAAGGTACATTCGGTGGGTGCAACATCGCTAAACTCATACCTGAGTAATGCCAAGAATTTTTACACATAGGTTATGCAGAAAAGGTCTTAATGGCTACACTATTCATGGAGATCCTTGGAGTGAACTGCAATGCTCAGAGAAAGCAGAGCACATCTCAGCAGCCATGCTAGAAACATGAGCTAAAGGAGATGCCTGACTTTAGACCTAGAGATCTGTACAGTGCTTTTGGGTGTGAGAGTTTGCTCCATGGCTTGTGGTAAAGGATGCTGCAATTCAGGCAAGAGATACAGCCAAGCTGCGTGGTAGGGATCAGCCCTGACACACCAATCATGAGATGGGCTTCACCCAGTGGGCCTTAACAGGTCAGTAGCTTTTTGTGAACATATTCACCTCACACACTCCACGGACAGACATGAGCTTGTTTCTGCCCATGCTGCAAGCAGACATCAGCTCACTTTGCCCATATGTGCCCATAAAAGAGGCCATGACTGTATAACCTTGGACTTGGAATTAAGCTAAACTCATCCTTCCTTAAATCTCATCAGGTAGGTCTAACAAGGGATCACTGTGGATGTATGATTTTCTCCCTCTAATTATGGACTGATATCTGCCCTATCTTCAATCTGTCTTCTACAGTGACCTCTCAGTAGGCTTCAGTTTCATCCTTCTCATTTTGTAGCGAGCATAATTTTGAAAGCATGCAGAGCTACGCGTTACTCCATGAGGTATCTTATCAAGAACCCTGCAAAACATCTAAATCCAAACCCTTCTTCACTTCAGCTCCTTTACATTCAACATTATTTGTACCTTGGCATTCGAGTGGAGTTTGATACAAAGGGTACTTTAATAAGGATTTAGGGCACTGTTTCTGAACCAAAGGGTCACAAATGCAGGACAGTGAAAATCAATCACAGTGACATGAAGTACTGTAAATTTTATGATATCACAAAGCAGAGAGGATGCTGTTTTCCAGTTCTACACACATACCCTGGCCATTCAGGGTCAAATAATCTGTTAACCTCTCTGAACAGGCACATGAACATAAGCTTGCATATCCTTCTTGTTCCTATGGATATATTCTTTGCTTTTATATTTATGACAAGTGGCAAGAAATAATAATAACAAAAAAGATTAAGACTTTGCCAAGTTGAAAAGCTTAGGAACACTGTTCCAATATATGTTCTATGAAGAAAAAAGCTTGTAAATATTTCATTTGCAAATAGGTGCTGAAAATGGTGAGTTAATAGGAAAGACTTTTCTTTGAAAAAAACAGGCTTAAGTAACAATACATAGAAACAATCATCACTTATATACTTGGGGAAAAAAGTAGCAGAAAAATGGTGATGCTTAAAGTGCTGTAGATATAAAAGCCTCAGTAAGCACAGTTCAACTTCAATATACTGCTCCGTAACTCCCAGTTATGCTAATAAGCATCTCCTCAATACTTTACTGAGGATAAAAAATACTATGGCATAAACTGAAGCAAGCAGAAATGATTCTCGCATGGTACATACACCCAGTTGACCCCACTTCAGCTCTGAAGCACCTACACAGTGGGAAATGCCTCTTACAGACAGAGCCAGCTGAAGATCATAATGCAAATAATGTTTCATGTATTATCACGTGTACTTCCAGTAAGTCACTTATAAACCAGCTAAGTACCAGGGAAGTACTGGGACATATTTTTATAATCCAAACAAATGAGCAGCAGAGACAGGAGCTTAGTGGGGAAGAGAAAGCACCTGCTGCAACATCAGAGGTATTAAGAGCAAAGCAGTTATCACCCATACACATAAATAAACTTCTTTTACTGCTGAATCACAGAGGAGGTGCCCTGGCCGTCCAGCGGCACAGTACCTTTGTTTAACATGAATTACTTAAGGTTTATACACAGAAAAATACGGTACCATACAGCTTGGCATCTGTTTCTGCAGCTGTCACACAAGCCCTGCAAGGGAGCATTCAGAGCTGTGAAAGAGGCCAAAGGGGACTATATTCCACACAATCATCACCAGGAAAACAGGGTGCCAAGTGGGTATTTGAGTCAAATTTATAAAGCAACTTGCTTTAGAACAGCGCTTCTATTTTTAACGTGCGAGGATGAGCCAAGAAGCACTGAAATCATGCATTACAGATTACGGAAAGATATGATATTGCCTTAAGTTCGTCCCTACTGCTCTGAAACATTTGAGCTTGGAGCCTATGTTCAGCTTTGGGGTAAGTGCAGCTTCATTTAGAAAAGGAATAAAATGGCAATTGCTTACTGTAACTCAAAAGAAATGGTTTTCTTCAGAGTATCATTCCCTGTCAGCGACTCCTTAGTAATTTATAAATTATTTTGGCAGGCAGTAGTGATTAAAAGAGTTAGGTCTTCACTTAAATAAGATGAGCCACACCTTTTAGCTCAATGCTTCACATTTTGCACTTCGTGAATATCGTAAGAGAGGACTAAAACAATGTTCCTCTCCACCCTAGACATGACAACACCTGACTCAAATTCTGCAGGTATCTATTAGATAAAATTCTAGACTGCAGACACACAAATGTTGCTTTTCTGAGGGTTCTTTAATTTAGATATTTTAATATTTACTTAGAAAAGCAGTGAAAAAAAATCTCTAGATTTCCACATAAATTGCTCTTTTAGCTTCTGATTTAGAAATTCTTAGTAGCGTTCATTCAAAACTGTTAGAATCACTGATTTGGATCAGCCTTCATTTAATGAATTTCTCAATATTTTAAACCATTTATGCAAATTCACACTGTGGATTTTCACTGTGGTTTTCATAAAGATCAAAAGATGTGTCTGTTGAATAAACAAACTCCCCCAAACATAGGAAACTACAATATAACAGTGGATAAACACATGCAAGTTTATCAACATACATGAATATATTAAATGTATGCAATTTTATCACAACTTGAAAAGTTCTGCTCATCCCTCACCTCATTTATGATTTTACCCAAAGTTCACTGAAATTTGTGTATGCAAAACTGCAGTACCAGAGGAAGATCGTCATATTACAACCATGTAGAAATTAGCTACTTTCCTGGTACCATCAGCCTCTGTTAGTGCTTCTTGCCTTTGTCAGCTTCTGGAACATCAGGTTCAGTGAATCTTTCTCTCACATAATAGGGAAGGTTTTAACAGTGCAACAGGACAGCTTTTCAGCAGGGGTACAAACACGTCTGATCTCCTCACACTGATAAACGATGCTCAAAACCAGCTATTTGGAGCAGCTAAAGACCTGCTTTCCTCCACCTGACTCTTACATACCACTGCGACATTCATGCCGCACATTATACCAGGTTAAAACCCAGGGTTTGAACTCTATCCTGGCTTCTGTTTAAGCCCATAGACTAGACCCTTGTCTCTCGAACCTTGGTTTTTTTAAGCATACTACTCTTTCAAGGTCATACTAAGGTCTTCCAAGCACATCAGCAAGGCAAAAGAGCTTGTTTCGGTCTTCATGCTCTGAGAACAGGCTTGCCTGAAGCAATTCTGTTTCAAGTATCCTCATTCCCAGGTCAGTACAGCCTATTTTTGTTGTGAATTTTCCCTGCCTCCTTGCCACACGTATTTACCCTTGGACAACACCTAGTTCTCAACCTCACCAGTATTCATCTGCTGCTTTGCAAGTTGTCAAATGACTACGCACGCGCTAAAAAATGCCAACCAAGTCTCTCTAGAGTCTTAATTTAAGTGTTAGCAGGGAGCTGAAAATTAGCAGTAACGTCCCTGCCTGCAGCTAAGGAAAAAATAGGAAGAGCTGACACTTTAATGATTGCTACGAAAGGCTGGGCAGCAAGTTTGCTACTTGCTCTCCATTCCACCTTCACTGCGAACATGCCAGATGCTTAAGCACTGAACCTACATTCCTGCAATTTCCCTCTTGAGGGCAGGAACCTGAGCTATGAATGCAGCTTTGGATGGTAAATGCTTGTGTCAAGTAAGGTGGTGAGGCTCAGCAAGCTGCTAGGGAAACTCTAGAATATTCTCCACGTTGCTGGCTGCACTGTGGAAGTTTTACATGCTGCTGGTTTCGAGTGCACTAGTCCACAAAGCTCATTCTTAGAAATTTCAGCTCAGTCATCTTCTTCAGCAGCCACTGTTTGTAACTTTTACCTCCTGATCCACCTGAAATGCCTCTATCAGTTTTTTTTAAGCTGACAATCTCTGCTCAGGCACTTGGTTTTATGTCCCTGCTTGCGGTCTTTGAGAAGTTATTGCCTCTTTGGTGCTGACTTAGCAGCTATATCCCATACAACCATAAACGGTGCTTGCTTTGCTGAATGCTTTTAAATCAGTTGTGTGTGCTTTTCACTTTCAAAAACATCTTCCCACTCGCACTTAGTGTCTACAACTGCTTCCCTGTCAGGTCAACAGCTGGTTCACAAGCCACAGACAGTGCATCTCAGCATCACCTTGATAAGGCTGAATTTCTGTGACCACTTCATAAAATTGGCTGCCAAAACCAAGACAAGATACTTCAAATATCAAGTTTACTAAACTGCTGAAGGATCTTAACATTCGCACCCAGCTGATATTTGCCCCGGCTGTTATTTGCCACCACAAGACCAGCCAAGGTCCACCTGTGTTACACTCAAGGTGCAGCTGTGTGCAGCCATGCTGCTCCTCTGCTGGGTGACCCAAATCCTAACTCTGTGCTGTCACCACTGAGCAACATCACTCTGATGCACATTTGCCATGAAGAGTTTTCAGCTTGAGGACCAACATGTCTCCAACATCCTACTGTAGCTTTTGTCTTCTCTTCTCTTCTACCAGTTTGTCTCAAATCCCAGTATCCTTGATTGTCAGTTTAGCTATGCTGTAACTTCTTAGTAGCACAGCAGCATCTCGCCAGCAGACAGAATGGGTCCCAGTCTGCTTCTGTGTTGAAAGTCTATCGTTCAGATAACAGATTTGGAGAGACTACCTTACTTCTGGTCCCTCCTAAATTGCTGTTGGCCATGGGCAATGTGTAGGCAGCACCCACAGCTGGGCTTTCAGGACTATTTTTGTTGGCTGCATGGCCAGGTGCACATTATAATTGCACAGGGGATGATCTGTTGGCCAAGGAGGCTAAACACAGTGAACATTGCCAAGATTTTCATGGTTTGGTTTGGCCAGTCGTGCAGATGCAAGAGGAATAAAATGACAGCCGTAGACAACTGGGAAAAGCCCTTAACTTCAGACAGAAATCCGTAGTGACAAGTATTAAAATCTGACGGCAACAAATTTAATCTAGGACTTCATAGGTCCAGCTGAACTCTGAGCCCAGGAGTGTTTTCCATCTCCTGGTTCTGGCTACGCACCTTGGCTGCATGTCAGTCCTAGGCTGAGGACATGGGTGCAATGGGGACAGTCACCCTGTGCTCCAGCAGGTTTGTATGACTGCGGGTTAAAGTTGTAGGACACAGCACTGAACTCATCCCTCCTGTGGTTTAGACACTATAGTGACATAAATCAGAGTGTAGGAAACAACGAAAGCTGGAGAAATCATATCTTCTCCACAAATAACTTCCTCTACATGAACTTTGACATCTTTTAATTATGGTATGAAGTTTATAGTAACAGAGAAGATAATTGGGATGCTAGTGGGATATGAGGTTTGGTGGAACATGGGCAACTTTAGAGATAAAATGAGCAACAGCGCTCAAAATACGAGGCATTTGAGAGGTATTGGAGTAAGTGCCTACAGCAGTTTATGAACAGATCCAGAGATGATGGTTCACAGTTCACCTATAAAGCTGTAAACAGTTTTGAGAGCAAGATTAATTTCACAGAATGTCTTGGAAATGTACCGTTCAGCTGTGATATTCTCTGAAAGTTAAATGCATTTGTACTGTCTAGTACAAATATATCAGGGGAAAAAAAAGTCTTTTTACTGGAATGAGTAATCACTACACAGTGTTTAGTAGTGCGATTCTCCCTTTAATTGTCTATTCCCTACTGCTGGCTGTTTCAGTGATTCAAGAACAAATACCAAAGAATAAATAAAATGGATGCAAGAGGTTTCTTAATACCTAATGACTAGGCTGCACTTCATAGACGAAATCTCTGACAATTCAATTGTTGCATAACCAAGAGTCTCGTGGCAATTCGGGAATTGCTGTAGATGAAGGCTGATTTCTCTCTCCTCTGCCTCGCCAGAGCTTAATCATCTTCTATTTCTGACTTCAGTTACAGCACCTCACTAGCAACATAACAGGAACTGATAGTATCTCGAAGACAAAGCACAACTTCCTCTCCGAAGCACTGCAAAACTGAGTCATGCATAGAAATACCTGTCTTTAAAATAATTAGTCACTCATAATTTACATGTGCATATCAAAGAACAAATTGTTACAGTGTCTGAAGAGAACAAAACCTGCCATATTTCTCTTTGCACAGCTCCCAGGAAGGCAATAGGATTTGGGGTACATGCACGTCTTGGTGTGATGACTTCCCTCCACACATCATGTACCTTCTGAACATACCGAGCGCAAAGGGATGGCTATGGCGACAGGGGACCATCAGAAAGCTCACCCCTTCTCACTATTTCTCTTCAGTTTCTGCCTCAGGAGCATTCACACTGTGCTATCATTCTGTCCCCTGCCTCCAGACACAATAGGGGCCTCTTTGCCTTTGTTGAGAGCCACCACAAACAATCTCTCCTCTCCCTGATATGCCTGTGAACAAGGTGGACTGTGCAGCAGTCTGCATTCACTTGTATACACCAGCTGGTGGCTGGAGGACTTCTACTACTTACGATATGCCTTGTATCTGCACCTTAATTCATATATTTAATGGACCCTACTTCATCATGCTTTAAACCTACGGACACCATAATTTAAAAATAAAACTTGGAATTTACCATTTCATGAAAGCCACTGATTACTCATTAACTTGGCTACAGACATATGTTTTATGACTTGAAGACATCACTCATCACCTAGTTTGAATCAAAGAATCATCACTTAGGTTGGAAAAGACCTTTAAGATCATTGAATCCAACCATTAACCCTACTCTACCAAGGCTACCACTAAGCCATATCCCTGAATCCTTCCTCTGTCCTGAATAACAGAAGCTAAAAAAGAACATCACCCAGTGATTAACTGAGCTGCCTCCACATTTTTCCCCAGGAACTGTTTTCTGCTAGTGTCTAAATACAGACACTGAGTTCACATTGAACTCAGGGCTCAGTTGCTGTTTGTAAAAATCATGTCGCAGTGCCTCAACATTAACATGTGATTGATATGAGGACCGTAGCTCATCCAGTGTGAGGCAACACAACTGCAGGGTAAACACAACAAGAACCCAATACACCCATATTATCCATGAAACCACATCCTGAAGCTGCACATCCCAAAGAACAGCCTCAAGATCCAGTTTAGCACAGCAAAGGCATCAGAGGTAACATACCCAGAACTGAGAAGATACAGACCATACAAAAGGAGCTTTGAGAGCACCCAGGTTGTGAATATGAACACAAGATGGACAACAAAGCCCATCTCTTAGTTTCTGAGGAATGTATACTTGGTTATCAGTGCTCTAATTAAGCTCTTAATTTGATTTAAGTCCAAATGAAACCCTGAGCCATGCTCTCATTAAAGAGCACTTACATTCCTGTACTCTTTAGGTAAGCAGCTCATTTTAAATGGCTGGGAGATAAATTAATTGCATTAATTTTAATAACATTTCATTTAGAAGTCTAGGAGAAAACTAAATGAGACCAGTTAAATAGATAATGGTGTACACATTTTTCTCATTCACTGATTTATTAGGGAGATTCAATGCAATCCAAGTGGCTGCCCTATTAGAAGGCTCCATGGCATTGACCACGATCCTGTGTAGAAATAAAATAGGAACCTTCCTCCCTCCAATGACCCAGCTATGGGGCACTGCCATGGGCACTGTGTGGTGAGGGCTGATCATCACTGAGGCTGCTCTGATGGGATTGTCTCACACATACTCAACCATGACCAATTAGATGAGTATAACAAGCTCATTGATGCCACTTCCATTTTTAGTAATGCTAATTTAAAAGTTAAAATTCTTGATTGGCTTTTGTTACTGCCTTTTAGAGCAGTAAACAGATCACAAGTCCACTTGTGACCCACTTGTGATCTGTCCACTTGAAATTGAATTTGTAACTGTAAAAATACTGCTTTTGTGTAATTTTCTTAAAAATATCTCAAAAAAAATCACAAATATTTTAAAATTTTAGTTATGGAAGCTTTCAGAAACTCAGATTTGTTTTGCAACTTCAGATTTTTCAAAATTTGCTTTATTGAAAGCTTTTCTTTTAATTTCTGGAACTTTCAGGACATGAAATGGACTAACAATGTAAACAAGATCTGTTGAGATCTAAAATTAAATGCTGAAATACACAGAGGAGTACATGTTAGTGGGGTTTATGTTATGCATTGAAAGAAAAATAAAAAGAAGTTATCAGCTTAGACCAATTTGAAAGATTTTTTTTTCTTGCAAAATATGAGTTATATATCAAGTCAAGGATATAAATGTTTCCTGAAGCAAAACCTCAAACACACGTGTCCACCTCCCAGCTGAATGCCCTACCCACTAATCTATTGAATCACAACCTGCATGTCCCTGAATATTTAGTTTGTCCATGATAAGGACTCATTTGGTTGTAATTTCAATTACTCTGGCATTTTCAAAGAGGGTAATCTACCAGAAAAAGAGGAGGCACAAGTTTCAGCCAGTCCTGCACCTTATCCCACAATGCTTTTAAGTTAAACCTAATTTCTCTGGCTTCAGCATAGCAGGATCAGCCTAAGTAGCGTGTCAGATATGGTCTCAGTTGCCTCAATAAAACCTTGCCATCCTAACTTGATTTTTCCTCTCAGGGGTGTTCCACATTGACTACTGCAATGATTCCCTCGCAGTTATTTAATTAGAAACTAATCTTACCTTCTCACACAGAGCAAGGCTTTACACCCTAGCATTCATAAACGGCAGGCAGCTCTTTGGCAGCAGCGTTGTTTTTGCTGGTAAAAGCTGTTTTTCGTCTTTAGAACCTCTCTAGAGCGGGATGTGCCATTCATTCTCCCACGGCCATGGTCAGCCACCCAGTAAACGGGAGCAGGGTGCAGGTAACAAAAACCAAAATCCACAGTTCAGGTTCACTTCACAGCCAACATCTGTAGCAGGAACTGGGGGGCAGAGGCAGGAGGAGGAGCAGGCAGGTGCAGATGCTGCTGGAGGAAAGGGTGGCCCTTCATCACCAGCCAGGAATAGAGAACACTGCCAAGAGCAATTACTTTAGGACGGTGACCAATTTGTGTAACACTGGGGCACTGTGAAGCTGTTAAGTGCTCACCTGGTGACAAGTCTCCATTATAAGTGCTCAGCCAATTAACTCTTATCATCATCAACCTGTTCAAAGTAAACATGTTTCTGGTGCTTCTAAAGCCATCAAGGATGTCTATCACAAGCAAAGTCCAGACACTTCCTTCAGGTATGTTTTTATAGCATTCAGTTGGGACCAGAATCCATGCACAAAGTGCAGAACAGATTCTATTGCTGATGAATGAGGTTAGAATAACATTGATTTTTTAAAATACTACCATGTAAAATTCTTTTAACTTAGAGATAAAAGAAAGCACCATTAGGCAGATTCTCCTGAGTGTCTACATGGCTCCCTCTAATGCCCAGGGGAAATACACTTTTCCTCATACCACTTTTGCAATTTCCAGTTTTGCTTCTGTTAATTACTCTTTTTAAAATGCAGATTTACATTATGTTAGCAGATTCGACCTTCCCTAACATCTTTGGCAGCCTTTTAGGTTTCATATTCCCATTCTGGAAGACCTAAAAAGTATGCAGGTTTCTTTACTGGAACAGAAGCCTATGTATCTCTTTGGGATGTTGCCTACTTCTGGTTTGGAGCATGGAGTGTGCAGACAATGTATAACAGCCAAAGGAGATATAAACAAAAGTGCAGAATCATTCAGAAAGCTAATGCACAGAAAATATGTAACCTCCTTTCCACCATGAATGTACTCAAGGGATCTTCCTGTAAAAAATGTTCATGGGAACATCTTCGAATATAAAACTGGGTGCCAGGTCCATGTTTACTGGCATCTCTGGAAATGAGGTGGACTTACCAGTCAAGATTTTGTACTAATGCAAGACAGAAGCTGTAGCAAAGTGAAACAATTTTCCATCACACCATCTCTGCCATCTGATTGCTGCTACTGGGTGGAGGTTTGAGGATCATATATGAGAAATTAAATATTAACTGTCGTAGTTATTTGAATGAAATGTGCTGTAATCAGACTATGCATTCATGTCACGCTGATGCACTTTCTCTGTAGTAGAAGATGGAGAAACCCCCAGCCTGCCTGACTTGATGCCTGATGGAGATATGATCCTAGTTGCAGATGAATAAGTGGGGCAAAAAATGCAGAAAGATTAATAAGTTTAGGGTGGACCTGGGGAAAAAGAGAGGCTGTTTGGATCCTTAAGCACATTATATATATCATGTTGAGGAACACAGTCAGGAATCAGATCAAAACCAGCTCTTCACAGAAGTTCAAATGGGGAAGAAGATCTAAAGAAAGGAGCAGAGCCAGAATATGCAAGGGTAGGCAGCGATGAGATCTATCTTAAGGGCTGCAGAAGGAAAGATAAGGAGCCAAGAGGAGGAAAGAAGAGGCAGCCAGTGATGTTCAGAAGTAGATGGTCAGAGCAAATTCCCAGGCAGTGCCCAAGTGTCTCTTACTGCAACAACAGTGCTTTGGGCACAGACACTCTCCAGAGAGCTCAGAAATCAATAACCTGGAGAGCAATTGCCCTTGGCAAGCAACAGCTAATTACAGAGACTATTCAAGACATTCATGGACATATGTATCGCTNCTCAAAGACCGTTGTTTGCTTGACACTTCACGGGGGAAATACGTCAATTCAGGACAAGAAATGCTCTAAGTTAATTGTATGTGATTTTCCAGGTATATTGACACAATATAGATTATCCTCATTCATACATCTTATAGATATCATTTTACTAATCTCCAAATTTCGCAATTAATGACATAAATCCATTTTATACTCAGATTAAACAACTCATTTCTACTCTACAATAGCTACTTTCTGATCATGCTATTTCTATGGCTAAGAATGATTAATTTTGGTTTTTCCTACATTCTTCATTTCAGAAACAGCTGTGGTTTTTTTAACATGTGCTTCACAAATACGATTTTCCTTTGAAGAGAAATTACGACCAGGAAAACGTCATTTTAAGAGTACAGCTTGTTCAGAAGAAGCCCTGTCTCTGACCAGAGCACTACTGGCTCATCACAGATGAAGAAGACAGATACACACATTTGGATAACATTGGGGGAAGGGGGATGCATTTGGAATAACAGTGCCGTACTCACACCAAATAAAAGAACTGCTGCAGACCTGAAACATTTTGCAGATGGGAGAATCAGCTCCCTGACAAATCTTTTTGTAAGTGTTTCAATGGAAACACTTAAAGAACATTGCGCCACCTAAATTAGAGGGGTTGTCAGATGTAATAATTAATTGTAGTAGAACTCTCTCTTTCAGTCTTGATCAAGTGTTGTAAGATAAATCTAAGTAATAGGTATGGGGGCGTGTTATTTGGTATTGTTTTAACATCCACTGATGCTGACAGAAACTGGGATCCATTTCATCACTTTTTCCAAACTGTAAAAAGAAAACCAATCTCCAAAAGGACTTCTATATGGCAGAAAGAAAGGGCAAAAAGGAAAAGATTTGAACAGTCTGGCATCAGATAAACAGCTTGCAGAGTTAGAGATCTCTCTGATCTTCTATCATCTGATCTCTCCTGCNTTGTTTGGGTTTTTTTTTTAAGTTCACTGCAACAACTTTACAGTTTTCCCAGACCCAACTTAAATCTTTTAAAATTCCAAGAAGGAATGGATACAAAAGCTCTCAAAACTCCCAAACCCTATTGCTCCCAAAGGAACGAAGGTATATTTTTGTCTCAGTTCAATCTACTGTTTTGTCATTTTTATATTATCCCCTATCTTATTGCATGATCCATTTGTGAGTCAGTAAAATTCTGAAGAGCCTCCAATAAGAAACAGAGTAAATCTCTGATTTAATGGTTTCTATTAAAAAGGGCTATAAGCATCCTCCTGTACTATTTGTTATCCATAACTGGGAATTGGTTTTTATTGCATCCTAGTGCCCAGTGCAAATTTTTGTGCATGATCTTTTAAGTAAAATAGCCTAGACAGCAATAACCTGGTGTCGGATGTATTTCCTAGAGCTCTGAATTGCTGGCAAAGAACATTTACAAGCAATACATAAATTACAACATGCAAGGGAAAGACCAAAACAAAGCCTTGTCCTCTTCAGCAAGATACTAAATGAAGCATTTTGGAGAACAAAAGCATTGATTTTGCCATGCTTTTTCCTGACTTAGCTCACTTATTTTCAGTACTTTTTTTCCCAGAGCTCTTTTGTTGAGCTGCAGTTAAAAGTTTTACCTGAGTAAAGCTGCTCTCAAAGTGGTAACACCAGGCAGCCCTGAGTTTAACGCTGGATTCCCACCCCTTTCAAAATGTTCTTCATCTTTTCCCTTTCAATGAGCTTGGAAGGAAGACAAGAGGACCAAAGTCTGTCTTAAATGCGGACACTGTTTTGTGATCAAGTATTGCCTATTTGTAGGGCATTTTTAATGCTGGGTACTTGTGCCCTAAGATGACAGAAGCATTTCTGAGTGTGACTGTTCACGAGCACCCTAATTTACTGCACCACATCACCCTAAGCATGTGCTTTACTGACAGAAGACCTGCCTACAACTCAGATCAAAAAACCCTCATCATCTGTGTTAGGACTCACTGCCTTTCATTGCACGGTTATGCTGGACCTTCATTTTCCACACTCCTACTCAGCTACTTAGTCATGGAGAATGCTGCTATTTCAGCAACATTGGTTAACCCATATTTTAATAGTTACAACCATCTCTGGAACAGGGACAGGCGTGGGGTTGAGTCTCAGATTTGTATTTGCCATGTCATGGCGCGTAAGGCTGCCCTCATGGCTCTGGTTTCTCATCCAGAGAAATGTAAGGATAAATACTACACTTTCATGAGGGCTGGAGGAGAAAAAAAAGGCTTCACTAATTGAAATAAATTAAAACTTGAAATGCTGCCAAATCCAACTGTGAACCCAANCTTTCAAAACTCACCTGGATGTGATGCTGGGTGACCTTCTCTGGGTGACCCTGCTTTGGCAGGGGAGTTGGACTTGATGATCTCCAGAGATCCCTTCCGATCCCTACCATTCTGTGATTCTGTGTTTTATTTATAGCTTTTATTATCTACTGCTTAACTGAATTACAGAATCCACATCAAACTGGGGCTCACAAACTGAATACATCTTTTTAACAAGAAATGCTTAAAATCTTCATTTTAAATGTCAGTGGTCATACATCTCGCCTAAGCTTGTTTCCTTGTTCCATGAATGCACACTTCTTTCATTGTTATGTTATTGATCATTCATCTAAGGCTAGGGAAGGAAATAATGGCACTCATGATAACAAAAAAATCAATTGAGCTGTAAATAAGCTTTGCTACAGCTCCTAAGAATTTTGAGCCATTCATTAGCTAGAAATATGTAGTGCCAGCTCAGAAAACAGTGGCTTTCTACACTGGTTTTCACAGACCCACAGAGACCTCTTGGTTTCCTTTAGCATCAAATCCCTCTCCCAAACTCCCAGCCAGGTTTTCCAAAGGTCTCCAGGAAGAACAGAATAAGTAAATTTTAATAAATTCCAATCACATTTACACCTATGGAAGGGCAGGTAAAACATTCAGGCCATCTAGAGTTTACACCTCTAATATCAGAAGGTGAAACATCAGAGCGTAAAAGGACAAGTCCCTGCAAGGGAAAAAGCATTTGTAAACTAA
>WEIS01009745.1:2262-15948 GCA_013389965.1 Todus mexicanus | reverse complement strand
CGGAAATTTCAAGGTAGATGTAGACTAAATGTGTTAATTATCTCAGCTGATATGTGACCACAACTTTCCACCACAGTTTTACAGAAAGCTCCTTGGGGCCTATAATGATACAACACTCGGGAGCGTGGTTTATAAATGAATCCTTTGAAATGAAAACACACAAAAAGGAAGCGTTGGTTAAAGAGGATATAAAATAAAGTAAACCGACATGCTTATCTGTATGTTCTTTTCCTCAGAGCCCTATGGAATAAAATACATCAACAGATTCCTTTACATCTGTTTGCACATATAACTCAATCATCTTCATACATATGAATTTGGCCTAGAATTAATTTTCTTAAAAACACAAACAATCCCTTCTTTATTGTTGGTAAGGAAGACATTTTAAAAAACCAAACATATTTGCTTAAATGTGTTTAGATGTATTAGTGTATAGACACATAGACATGTAGTAGACATTTAAATCAGTAAGAACTAGGTTGTGCTTTCATAACAATGATCAAGTAATAGAGAAAATTTAATTCAGAGAACTAAATCATACTTTGAGCAACAAAGGACAGGTATTCCTGACAACCTGATGGTTACACAATCAGTGTTCACTGTAGTGAACAGGAACATTAGATGCCTCGTAATTCCTATGGATTGCTGTGCAGTGACATATTCCACATCTTCATTTTACGATGGGTGTCTAGGAGAAAATAATGCAGTAAAAGGAAACCCTCTCTTTCTTTTATTTTGTAGTTGACTCCTGTGATTTATTTTTACTGTATGTGTCAAGTGGCGTGGTAGAGTAGATGGTGAGCAATCATTTCTGATTCATGCAAAAGCTTTACTAATGTACAAATTACATAATCTGGGACAAAATCTTGCAACCTTATCTTGGCAAAGATGGGTTCTTAATGCAGCATTTGTTCATGATATATGATGTGCTTGGTTTGGAAAGCACAAACTATTCACCTGGTGTGAAGTATCTGAAACTCCTTGAGCCGCAATCTGCTTCTTTCCCATCGTTTTACTGCGTTGTCATTTACTTACATCGGGAGATACAATATCCTACAAGATTTCACACACTGAATTAATACTGACTTGGATAGCACCGGAACTGAATTAAAGATGCATCTTAAGAGGCAAATAAGAGATGCAAGAATATGAGTTATTTCACTCATGCAAATAATCCAAATGATCTCCAAGCCCTATCCAAACCCCAGACTTCCCTGGACGTTACGCGTTAAACTCAAATCTCACTATGTGATGACACAAGGCAAACTAGTCAGCTCCAGCAGGATTTGTGCTCCTGTTTGTTCCTCTTAATACAAAGTTGTGTGTTTGCAGAATGAGAGCGTAAACCTCCACCTAGGTCCACAGTTCCTGTAAATAATATTCAAAATTATGATTGCTGACAGAGATCACACAGGGAGTGTTTTCTAACTTGTTCTGTGCATTACGCTGTAGCATACCAAGTACTGTAATTCTCGCTTTTTTGTTCAGACAGTCAGTAAGAGAATAGATTTTCTTTCTTACTCGTACGACTCGGTAAAGCAAGAGAGACAGAGAGCCACATATGCAAAACATGAGTTTCAAATGCCTTTTCATGAAAGAACCTTAAAAAGAAGTTTAAATAATTTGGTAAATTAAAGGTGCAGGTTGTTGGTAGACATTTCCATATGGCTTGCGTTTTATGTAAAACAGTTCTTGACACCAGCTCCTTTTCCAGAGCTTATTTTTCATAATCAAGGTCTGCTCGTACCTCATTTCACCGTCCCGATTGCAGAAACAAACCCATGCCTGCTGCTAGCCTTACTAAATTCAGTGTAAAAATAAACCCGAGTAACTCCTCTCGAAGCACAGCTCACGCAGATTTGCTTTTCGGGATGCGATGAGCCACCCTCCTCTCTCAGCTGTCCCCACACACCCACCCTCCCGCATCCCCGGAGCTGGAGGCTGTCCTCACCCGAGATGCTGCCTGAAGCGGCGGCAGCGAGACTTGGCATCTATAAATTGTCCCTGCGTGCAGCAGGCGAGCCCTGACACACGAGAGGATTTCTGCAGCCCTGGCCGGGTCATTTGTTGCGGGCTCGGATGCCCAGGAAGGTGCGAGAATGATGCGAGTCCCCGTGGTGAGCCCTCCCGCAGCGCTCAGCTCCCTCCCCTCGCCTTTGATCAGTGTGCACGGCGGGTTAAAAATAACGGGTCTCTGCTTTTCCACTTGAGTTCCACTTCTCGGTTGTGCTTTAATTCTCCACGCAGCTCGAAAGCGAAGTTACCGGCTCTCGCAGCCGCGCTCACCCGGACCTGCCGCGCTTTCCAAGATTTTCACTTCAAAGAACGACAAAAAAAAAAGAAAAAAAAAAGCGAAAACTGTCGCGAAACNGAGCGGCCGCGGAGGCTGCCCTGAGGCGGCCGCCCCGCAAGCTCCCGGCCACCATGCAGAAGAGCGTGCGGTACAACGAGGGGCACGCCCTGTACCTGGCGCTGCTGGCCCGCAAGGAGGGCACCAAGAGGGGATACCTGAGCAAGAAGACGGCGGAGACCAACCGCTGGCACGAGAAGTGGTTCGCCCTCTACCAAAACGTGCTTTTCTACTTCGAGGGCGAGCAGAGCGCCCGGCCCGCCGGCATGTACATGCTGGAGGGTTGCAACTGCGAGAGGGTGGCGGCTCCCAAGGGCTGCGCCGCCGGCAGCGGCAAGGATGCTGCGCTGGACAAGCAGGTACCCCCGGGCACACCGACGGCAGCCCCCGCCCCGGACCCGGCTACGGGACTGGAGGGTCCAGGCCGGGAGGGAGGAGCGGGAGAGGAGGGCAGGCAGGGAGGAGAGGCAGGGAGGGCAGGCAGGGAGGGCCTCCCGCCGTGCGAGGGGAGAGCGAGGCGCTGCCGCAGCCCCGGCCGTCGGGCAGCCCCCCGTCGCATCCCTCTGTCAGGGTAACGCTGACCGCCCCCGGTCCCCAGGCCCCGGCTGGGAGGTCCTTGCCTATCCCGGGGCGCTTCAAAGAGCGGCAGCCGCTCGTCAAGTGGAAAGGCCGGTGGCTTTCCCATCCCATCTGATGACTCTCCCATCCTCCCTGACTCTTTTTTTCCCCCCAAGTGCCTGTACATCTCATTTAACTAGGGTGCCTGGAGAGTGGCTTCTCACAAACTGGGTGTTTGGACATCTTGATGCCGATGCTTCTGCAACACAGTGACACATTTCCAACCAAACTCAGGAAATAGGGGGCATGAGGGGCTAAAGTATGAAAACAGCATAGGGGTACCGTAAGAAGTCACCCAGCCCATCCCTGGGCAGCTGTGGGACTATTGCCTCTCTCACCAATGCTGTGAGGGGTAACTGGCTCCCAGCTCTCCCTTGGGAAACCCCTCTGAGAGTGGGCTAGAAGGTGAGGATGAGCATGCACCCTGATTTACAGCCTGCGCCATTCAGCAGAAGTCAACGGGTTCTTTGCCAGGCAGGTATTGTGAAGCTGATCATGCTTGCGATAGAAATGGTGGCGCAATGCTTGAGCCAGGGCTTGCGTGGCTTTCATCAGGCGGAGAACACTGAAGGCTTTGGTGGGATTCGTTCCCATGAGGGATGATGGTTCATAACATGTGAACTGCCAAATTTGTCCCCTAGCAAGCTGATCATTTTGACATGCATGTGTCAAACAAACGAGTGGTTAAATACTATCCATGTATTACATAATCGTAGAGAAAAGGACACTGTAGTTGTTCCATGTAGATAGAGATCGAGTATCTCAACGACACGCCTGTTGCCTCATGTAAATTCTTGCTCTGATTTGCTTCCTGGTTGAAATGTGTTTGGCTCTGCGTCTTGCATGCCCTAGTGCCTTTCTCCCTCAATAGGAGAAACCAAACAGGTGTTACACTGGTTTGGAAAACTTTGGGTAACTAAGGAGGGTGGATTCAAGCTGACTGCTGGCGTTTCCTGCTGATTGCGAGAAGGACATAGACCTAAGTCAGCTCCTGAAATCCAGCACGTCTACGTGCTGCGCTAGCATGATAACTTTGTGAGGAGAGCTCAGAATCTTGGCCTGCTTTTTTTTCCCATTTGGAACAAATACTGGTGTGCTGAAGAAGCCTTTGAGATGGCACATAGTTAAGGAAGTGAACTTTGGGAAGTTGGGATGATCGCAATTGTTTCATATTCATCCATCACATTTCTGCTTGTTGTTGCTTTGAGGCGTGTTTTTATAAGCATTGATAAATGAGCTACTGGAGGATTCCCTAGAAGAAATTAAACATGAGTATTTCCTTATCTGCTTTACATTGGCTTTGTGCACTTATTTGTTGGTAGTGTTATTAAACTACGGCTTGACTGAGAAAACTGTGAAAACACTGCCTTCCCGTATCTGTTCTCTGGGAATCTTAACTTGTGCTTTTATAGTGATGAGTGTGTCTGTGTGTCTACATCTGAGTTGTTTATAATTACATTTAGCGGTGCAGAGACAAAATAATTACAGGGGATGAAGCTGAATGTAGTTTTATTTTAGATGTCAACTATGTTCTTGTTTTTAACGGTATCAAACAGCTATTAAAGAGGCAGAAGAGCACTTCCATTTTTTTCCATGGGATCCTAGTTTGAATTTTGAAGGTAGACTGTGAGAAAGTATCTTCCTCCTGTTCACCTTTTGCTTGATTCAGAATAAAGCTTTTGAGCGTTAGTAGTTTTTACGGATGTTTTACTCATTAAAGTGCACCCTCTTTTGTATACTCATAAAGACACAAACCTTTGCTAAGGTGTACAGGAAACTCCCTCAGTGACTAAAATTGACCAATCACGAGCAAAAAGGAGAAATATTCAAAAATCAGGCAGTCTTTTTTGTTCAGAAAATGTGCTCATATTCTTGCAGGTGGAAAGCAATGAACTGTGAACTTTCAGTTTATTAAAAGAGGCAGACAAAGTTGTTTTAATGAGATGATAATGAAAACTCACTGTTGTACATGTTAACTGTTGGCAGTGTAAAAATACTGACTAGATTTAATTTGCTTTAATTTAACCACACAAATGTACTAATGGAATGAAAGAAATTGAGAAGACCTATACCAGTTTTTGAAGAATTCCATCTCTCTTCTCCAATAGAGAGAGAAGTAAAAAAAGTCTCTTGGTTTGGGTTTTATTTACCTAGGTAATTTAGACATTAGAGTGATATGTGGTATAGAATTACACAAATGAAGGAGAGAGTGGAAGAATTAATCACACGAGAGAGCTTCATTAGTGTCCTTTGAGTGGATCTTTTTGAAAAAGCAATGCATTTTTTTTTTCTTTAAGTTATGTAACTGAGGGTGATGGAGAATGCATGCAGAACAAACAGATTTTATTTTCCTTAGTTTGCAGATCCTTTTAATTTTAGTTTGAGTTGTTTAAGGATTGTTTGTCAAGTCCTGTGCCAGGTGAGAACTGTGCTGACAAGTTGTCAGAGCTCAGTGAGGAGAGCATTGGAGCTGTACTTCTGTATATGGGAAACTGTGTTTTGATCAACAGATGTGTTTAGGGTTAGGCATCTACCTCCCAACAAGCCCAACAGGTGAATGATTTCATATTTTACCGCTTCTGGTGCTGTTACATCCTTCCAGCAGTCCATTGTGAGGGAAAATTAAGGTATTACAGGAGCCGTACCACTGTTTTGTGGAAGATGCCAAATGCTCTTGTAAGATTTGCTGTAATATAAAGTATTGCAAGCTTGAGAAAAAAAATGTGATGATAGAATGTGCTTTTTTTTGGTCTTTTCCGTTAAGATATTAGTGCATTTTTTTTCCTTTCAGAAGGATATTTTCTTCAAAGCAAATTCTTTTAAAAGTACAGTACCTTTCTTAGTGTTAGTTACTGCATAATATGTCAATCAGTTGATATTCTGGAAACATGGGATCAAATCGAGCAAGTTGCAGATACTAAACAATTTGTAGGGGGAGTTTTTATTTTTTAAAGAAAAGTGCTTTGATCTCCTTTGGATTTCAGAAGAGTTTTTAAAAATGTCAAAGAGGTGTTACTGTCCACTCTGATTTCACATTTCAGAAAAAAAAGACAGATTTATTGAAAGAACAACAATTTGGAAGAAACTGAGTTTCAAAACAGCAAATTAGGATACATAAATACTACATATGAAAAGCTTAAATTCTGATATTGGTTAAACTGCTGCTTCCTGCAGGAACTATAGGCCATAAATAAGTGTAGCTCCTGGCAAGTCCTCAACTGTGACAGTAGCAGAATTAATGAGAATGAATTTCGGATTTTGTATCGAAAACTCTGAAAACAGAATGCCTTTATGTCAATGAGTGGCTGATCTCCTTCAAAAGTAAATTAAAATGTCTAAAAATTACGCTTTCTCCAGTGTTTTATAGGAGACTGACACTTGTTATCGTGCAAGTTCACACTTTTTCTGTTTTTTAAAGACTATTGGAAGCAAGTGAATAGAGGAATGTAAATATTATTCTTCTTGTTGTCTGCATTGGGAGGAGGCCTATATATTTAGTTTCTTTCATAACTGTGGATTGAATGGAAGGAAATGTTCTGATATAGTTATTAATAACTATCCTAAGACAGTTATTCAAGCTTGTAAATGTTATACGATTTGAACAGAGACTGTTCTTTGTGTCTTGCCTGCAATAATCTTCCTCCCACTTAGCAAAATTAAATGCAGTATTAAGTCCATGTCCCTACAGATTAACAGAATCCAATTATTTGAATTTTTTTCTGCTTACTGTAGCTCTGTATTTATTTTATGAAGAACATGGTGATTTTGTGGTGTTTGAAACCTCTCTATTTTATATACATTCCTTGTGGTCGTAAGACAGGCATATGCCACCAACAGCTTTTGCTGTACCTCTCTGCTGATTTAGTGTATGTAAAACTTTTTTTTTCCCCTTCTGAAGATACAATGAATTGAAAGGTAATCTCTTCACTTTTATTGGGAAAAAAGACCCCACCTTGCTGTTGAGCATCCTATGTCTGTTGGATGTAGTAAATGACTGACGAGTGGCATTATCCTTCTGGCATCTTCAGATGTAGCATTGTCCATAAATCTTACTGCTTGATGTGGGCAAGAAATACCCTTGGATATTCTAGTCCAAAGGTCCACCAGAGATGCCCGTGTTTTAGAATTATCCTGCAGCATTTAAAATATATATATCTCAGTATCTAACACAGAATATTTTTTTGTCCTCCAACTGTTTTCTTTTTCTGGACGGAATACCTTCAACAGGAGCTAAAAAAAAAAATAAAATTAGTTTCAATATATTAGTGCTGTTTGTACTAGTGTTTTTGTAAGCCCCCCTCATGAAAAAGTCTCTGAAAGGTTCTTGCATGAAGACAACTTTGGGGTAACTAGCTCTTTTTTGGTCTCCCAGGTGCTTGCCGCCATTCCATCACTGTCATGAGATGATACAGTTTGTGGGCGCATTCAACAATTACATTGGTTCAGACTGTTCTGATACGCGTGTAAGGAGTAACTGAACAACGAGTCACTGACATTGCGCTCAAAGTTGCCTTGAAATGGTTGCCTCTGTCTCTTCATGCAGAACTGTAAAACGAATTTACGGTGTCCTTTCTGACCTAGGGCAAAAAGTGGTAAATAAATTAAGTATAACCCATGTGATCTCTCCAGGGACCAAACTTTTCTGTCTTATATACGTTTGGTGTTTACCTGCTTGCTTAGTAATGAACACTTTTCAGGCATAAAGAGAAGAACAGAAAAATGTCGTGGTGATATTTATTGCTGTTTTCCCCAAATTCAAGCATTTCATCCTAACTCTTGAAAACGTATGTTTCTGCTGTGGCATTATGAAATAGGCTGTTTGTAACTATGCAGAAGTGGGGAATATACCCAGCTGAGAAGTGAATTAGAGTTAGATCTAGTTTATGTTTGACATTCCTTCCGCTTTAATGTTTGGTTAAATCGACACAGATGTCGCTTGGAAAATATTAATGCCATTGAATAGTTATTAAACCTTTGGCTACCTTAATCCAATGTCAAGTGACTTTGGTCAGGAACTGCAGACAGATCCATTGTTTTGTGTTCTGGAGTGTCTGTCACACTTGAGGGCAAAAGGCAATAAAATACACCTCCTGAATATTGTAGACTAACAAGTAATTAAAAGAACATTGTGACTGATGATAATAAGACCAGATTTTGGTGAGAGAAGGCGTTATTGTAGAGAAACCACAGGATGAAGTCATAAACATTTCTCTGTGAGGTATTGTAAGATCCTGAAATATTACAGTATGTTTTAACTGAAGTATATGCTCCTTAATTAAGTTATTGGGAAAATAATTATATCCCAAGGCAAATGACATTTCGCAACGACTTATTTGTTGAGTTGCTGGGAAATCCTTTTATCTACCAGGTGAAATGTCAGTGAGTGAATGACTGGAAGCAGGTTAGACCTAAATTAGAAATACATCCCAAAGCATGAAGACCAGAAATGTGACATAAACACTTATCATGCAAGAATAATATGCCGCAACTTTTCAACCTTAAACATCACACAAAATGACGAGAACGTACATACAGCAGAGTGGCTCACACCAATAATGTGAATACTGGAAGTACATTTAAAATGAAGTATCATAACAGTTTAAAACAAATTTTGCTCTTTCACTGGTGTTGTAGTCAGTCCTGCAATTTTTTTTTTTCCATTTTGTTTCCTTTGGCTTGATTTCTTCAGCTCATCAATGTAAGAGGAAATTTGTAGAAAACAAACAAATCAAAAATCTGAAGCCAAAAATAGCACGTCAATCCCTAAACTACTGAATAATTATACTCCATTTATATTAATATGCCTTTATTTAACTTTTAAAGTATGGTGTTGTGGTTTTTTTCTTTGCCATCATCTAAGCAGATTGGTAAGATTTGTGCCTTCTCTTCTAGTCACATGCTGCCCATATTAATTTCTCACCATATACCTGAGTAGAAGATACAGGCAGAGCTTCTCCTATTTCTGTAATAATATGGCAACACCATAACAGTCTTTATATATTCATTTATTATGTATTGCAATGTCATCATCATGTGGTATAGGAGCATTTTTTTGATCCTCTTGCTGATGATTTTCCATCCCGAGAACCTGCATGTGCAATATAAGCTGTCTTGGTTGCTCAATTTGACCACATAAAATTACCAGTCTTGTTTTGCCACTTGCAGTATCCCTGCATTACTAAGCAGTTTGTGCAAAGAGGGAACAGGCAAGGCATATTTTGGTGCAACCTAGTAAGGTTCCCAGTGTGTGCGCCCATATTCCATTTTGAGCAACAGCGATGTCCAACCCGGTTGGTAGCATGCAATCGTATGTAGAGAGCTGACTGCTGCAGGACTCTGCCTGCGTTGCAAGTGGGGCACTGTAGGTAGCATCCCATCGTGTGACTTCCGTGTATGGTGGGGCAGATTGACGCCAAAATGAACCGCTTCAGTGCAGTAAATCATTAACAGAGACCTAATGCAGCTGGTGAAGATAGCAAGGTCTGAAAATACCAATTCACTGGTTTTGGACATTCTTTGGAACAGATTTCCTGCTAGTAGTTGCACACTTCTTTGGATCCAGTGCTTCAAAGCAACTTTGGTACCAGAGCTGCTGCGGAGTCTGAGGCAACACAAAGCCGTTTGTCAGTGAGAATGTTCTAAGTGTTCTTTCTTTGTGTTTCCTAAGGTGGTGATAGACTGGCCAAATTTAGGTACTCTTTCATGGATCTGCTGGCTGGCGGGGAGCGAGTAGATTTTGTTTAGATTGAACACAATGTTAATGATTGCTGATTAGCCACAGCAGTTCAGAAAGATGATGTCATCATGTTCGTATACTTGAAGGAAAATGAGATTCCACACAGCACCTCTTTTCAGTTTTTTTCTGCCTACCAACTATTGCTGATGCTGAAGATTGATTGAGGGACAGGGTTTTTTTAACACTGTGCCTCTGCACTAGATTCCTAGGAACATATGCTTATGATCTAGTTTCCAATGATTTTTTGATTCACCAATCCCATAAGGTTTTCTGTTTGAGGTACAGAATCAGAATATATAGAATCAAAGGCTTCCCCAGTTCTATCCAGCCATTTCAATATCTCTATTGCATTTTCCATAAGCTCAGAAGTAACTTGAGTTATATTAGGAAGAGTTTATAAACTGCCAATTCTGAACGGAGCTCTATTATCATAAGTGATTTTATTTCCACTGCTCTACAGTGGAAACATTTTATTGTAGCAGATCTAATCAATTCCACTGCTTTTGAAAAAATTGATTGCGTTTTAAGAGTTAAATGCTGTAACTATTGAAAAGAAACGGGGATTATTTTCTCTCTTCTTATGGCATTGTGGGACAGTGACTACTTTCCATTTTTTACCATATGAGTTTTTAACTGTGGTGTCATAGCTGAGTAAAAAATTATATGCTGCTTAATAGTTCTGCAGATTTGACCTAGTGTGGTTCCAGTTACTAAGTTACTGCAAGTAATTAGTGTGTCCTTTGCAATCTTTTGAACTCAGCAAGCTCATTATATAGCTTTTTTTGAAAATGTTGTGCCCCCACTTAGCATTCTTTGAATAAATTATAAACTTTCTGTAATTGCTTATATCCTTGCAGTAGCAGAATATAGGGTAGGATACTCCTTGTGCAACTTTATGGCTAGATCCCATTGCCAACAGTGAAATCCTGGCCAGTAGTCTGTGCAGTCCAGAGAGCTAGAAACCCTATCCTAAATAAGGTGTTTATTAACCTGAACACACTCCACTGGCTGTAGTCACCAAATCTTGATTGCCTGTCAAACGTGAACTGAGATGCCTGGATCACGTGCAGACACCCGCATCCTAGGTACCTCAGGTAATGTGTTCTGCTGCTGTCACATCTACTGGTTATTCACACAGCCAACCTTGAGACTTGAGTGTTCGTGGCTGTACACAAAGTTCTGAGATTTCTCATGCTGTGTCCTAAAATATACTGCATTATTGCTGGTTTCTGTTTGGTGTTTTACGTATATTCTGGATCCTCACGCACGTTGGAGGATTAGGATGATTATACGTAACTGTGGGTTCTTTTTCTTTATGCTTTCTCTTTACTTTCTCTCCATTACACAAGTTGTTTCTGATGCTTCTGCGAATGCCAAAGATTTTATATTCTTCTCTGGAATTATGGAGATTGTGCTCAATGGCTTTGAGTCTCTCTGATGTCCTCCAGGACGAAATCAAGAAATTATTTTTAACTCCATGTGTTCATGGATGCTCAGGTGTGACAAAACCGATGCAACCTTCTTTTGCTCTAGTCATCTTCTTTTCCATTTGGCACTCACAGAACCACTTTAGAGAAATACTGAAAACGCTTCTTCCTAACAGATCTGTTGTGGAGAATTTAAAATTTATGGCCACCTGCAAAGCTCTCTTAAGAGAAAGATGGAGGAAAAGCTGACAGAAGAATGGATGAATCCAGCATTGGTACCTGTGCTATATCACTATTCACTCAGATGTTTGTGTGTGCAGGTGAAAGGAAGAACAGTACTAAGGGGCCCTGAGGTAATAATACTGCTTTTCCATTTGATATCTGAAGTATTTTTACCTATTCTTAGGGCTTGGCCAGGAACATAGAATCATAGAATAGTTTGGGTTGGAAGGGACCTTCAGAGGTTATCTAGTCCAACNACCTTAAATATCTTATTGGAACTAGATGATCTGCCCATGGCAGAAAAACCCCATCAGGCAAATGAGGACTTCTGGGATGGTACTCAGACTAACATGTGTAATTTGTCAGGTTCTTTTGTTATTTTTGTGACAAGGTCTTTTGGTTCTAGCTTTCTTACTCTAAGAAATATATGACGACTGATGGGAATACCAAGTGAGCTGACAAACAGTGACAGGGAGACGATCCAGATGAATTGGTGCTTCCAGACTCTGGAATCTTCTAGACTTCCACAGTCCAGGAATCTCAGTGGTTTTATGGCAGCAGATGTGAAGTGTGATGCTGGCTAGAGAGATACATACCTTCTCCCTCTAGTGGTTATTCCCACAGCAGGAAACTGGCCAGCTACTGTCGTCACAGTGTCAGCCCAGGTTAAGGTCCAACAGCTGGAGCAGAGTCACTGGTCCTGCAACTGTTCCTTCCAAGAATTACTGTGTGTTTGTGCATGTTTTCTGACTTTTTCTGTGAAATGCAAGGAATTATGTCCATAGAGTATATGAACAGGCTGTAGGGATGCAGGATTGACCACCCAGCCATCAGAAGGGCAGAGCTAAGGCTTCTTGAGGAGCCCAGCAGTCACTCTTCTGTGGTATGGTGTTCTCTGCAGTTTCAGGAGACCTGTTTCTTTTCTGGGATTCTTTACATAAACTGTTCAAAAGAAGAATTGTGTTTAATAACCAGAAGGGAGTAATTCTTTATAGGGCTTTTTTGTTCCCCTTCCCACCCCCCACATCCTCCCCATTCTCCCCATTCCTCCTTCTCTGAGCATTTGTGTATGTGGGACACGAGGCTGCAGGAAGAGAAAGATGATTTCATGGTAAAACCAGAACACCACCTGTGTGGACAGGATTCTTTCTTTTGCTAGGATCTGAAAAATCGGACAAATCACATCCGTGTTTTATAGTAATTCATCATCCCTTGTTTTGGGGACCCAGCTTGGCACAAGTGCTAGGCTCACAAAGATAGAACTGACCTCTGTGAAAATAGTGGTTAAAACAAATAGAAGTGCCATTTAAATTCCGAAGGCCAATGTTTTTTCAGCTCAGGACTCCAAGCTGAGTTGCATCTGAAACTGCTGGGTTTTGTGCTGACTGTATTTGCAGTAATTCTTTCTTAGCTCACTGGCTGTTGTGAGAATAAATGCATGAGTTCTAAGGTAGTATGTGAACAATGGCATGAAAAGTGTCATAGGACATCATGTAAGAAATTTCTGAACTCTGCTGATTAGTGAACAATAGATAAAGCAGGGAGATATGCATTCAAATATCAAGATAAAACAAAATATGAAATCATACCTCACTTCTATGTGGTAACTGAATTAGGATCTCCTGAAGGAAGGCTTGTATAATAAAGGACTGCAAGCATTATGCTTACACACATAGGACTAAATTAACAGTCCGCAAGACAGCCTTACATACATCGCTTCTAAACTCTGTATACCTGGCTTTGTAATGCAGTACCAAAACCTAAAAAACCCCCACCTAATATCCACCAAAACTCCCCAAAATAAAAGATGATACAAAATTGAAGTACAAACACATGAAAAGACCCAGAGCTTTGTGACCCACATGATTTATGTAATGGAAACAACCAGACAGAGACAATTCATTTTGATGCAGATTTCTTATTGCACTAGGTGTAAGCTTGCAGGCACTAGACTGGGGTTTTTCTCATATTTTTGCTGCCTACTGCAGATGGAAGTTTCGTAAGTGCATTACTTGGTGGCCTGAGGGGAAGCCTAGCTAGCTGGTGTCCAGTATTATATGGTCCAAAATGTTCAGCGACCTGAGAGAGCATCAGCAATATGAAAATTGCTGCAGACCTACAGAGAAGTCATGTCTCCACCACATGTACTAATATTGAAATGCTTTAAAGAAAGCTACTCTCCCCTGAATGCTGCACGGCATTCTTGTAGCTTAGCAGCAGATAACTTGGCCACATGCCAAGGAAATGAACGAAGTAAAGGCAACCACTCAGATGTACTTGACAATTTAAAGTAATGCCAAGTGATACCATATGAAATAAATAAATACATAAGA
>WEIS01009744.1:360-16996 GCA_013389965.1 Todus mexicanus | reverse complement strand
AAAAAAGAAAAAAAAAGAAAAAGAAAAAAAAATCAATTTGCAAGAGGCTGCTATTGAAAGAGCTAGTGCAAAGCTTTGTCCTGTTTCTCAGCTTTCAGGAAACAACCCCTAGCAATTTCCTGTATTTATTTGTGGTGTTTGCACACTTACTGCACAACCACAAAGGCATCGTCCTGGATCCCTTATTGCAAAGTTTTTCAGAGTATGTCAGAAAACTGGCAGTCTCCAATATGCAAAGTAGTTCCCTAGCGCGATGGCTATTACAAAGCATTAAATCAAGTATTTAAGATTTATATTGCTAAAGCACCCTCTAGTGGGGCAATAACAGAAGAGTTAGTTTTTGCATAGATCGGGTAATTACTCTGCATGTTGGAGAACAGCCCCAGTAAAAGGCTGAATAATAGTGGGGACAGGCAGGCACATCGAATCTTGAGGTTAGTCAATGCTTTTGCCATCCATGCAACATTCACCATAATATCTGAAAGGTGGCTGCGTGATTGTATTGCATGTAATCACAGAATAATGGCATAACTTTTATCAGAGACCTTTGGAGGTCATATCATCTAACCTCCTGCTCAAAGAAGGTTCAGATAGATCAAGTGGCTTGTGGCTGTGTCTAGCTGAGTTTGGAATATTTCCACAACAGATGTTTCACAGCCTCTCTGTGCAATGTGTTCTAGTATCTGACCGTCATTGTGGTGAAAAAAAATCCTTACATCCAAACAATTTCCCTTCCTGCAACTTCTCTCTGTTGCCTCTCAGCCTATAGCTGTGCACCACCAAGAATTCCCCGTAGTTCCTCAAGGTCTTTACATTTTCATCATCTTGAAACATTGGGAAAAATATTCACAGTCATCTCTGAGTATTGTTCATAAATGCCTACCTAAATGATGGTGAATCGTTGGATATAAAGCATGATACTATTAGATGAGGTACTCCTGACACAATGAGGCAGACTACTTTCTGGTCTCATGCTGGGACCCTTGTTCTGCAAGAAGTTCATCCTGCCAAGTTATTTCTGAGTTAGGGGTATGCATTAAAAAGTCTAAGACATAAGCTTGCACTGCTGCTTCTAGGACCCGGACCAAATATGGTGTCTGCAAATTTTTCGTGCAATACTTTACAACTCTCTGACTAGTTTTGCCACTTATCAAGCAAAAGAGAATAAAATCTTATATTAAATTTTAAAACAACACAAGTATTGCTAAGAATTGGTTAAGCTTTATTAAAACTGGGGAATACAGCCACCTTTCCACGGGGACTGCCACTTAAACAACTAGTAGGAGCATATCCCTCAGGGAAATAAAAAAGCACTGAGAGAAACCTTTTTGGTCAACTGCTGGTGAAAATGAGTTGGCACTGTAGTACAGACACCCCTCCTTATTCCGTGTTCAAGGAAACGATTTGTAGGTGATTTGTAAAGAAGCGCAATGGCTTCAAAGAATCTCACTCATTTTATTTCTCACCTTAAAGGAAGCAGCCTTGCCATCCTAATGGAGGCTAACCACTTGGCTGAAGGCAGGTAGGGGTGGCTACTCTAAGGTGCTCACACAGCTTTGCAGGCAAACACCCAGTACAGAGCACCACCTTCCCTTCAGCAATGCAATACCCAATGCCTTTCAATGTATGATCTTATTTTAGGGGAAAGAGTTGATTATGATTAAAACCAGAAAATGGCCGAGACATGAGAGCTAGGTCTGGAGAACCAGACGGTCACCAAAGAAGGTACTAAGCCCCCAGCTGGTGGTGATGGCTGCTTATTGCCTGGCCTTACGCATTACCTGGCTGCATCAAACAGGTAAAGAGGAGGCAGAATGATCTGGTGCTACATATGCTTATCCAAACAGGTCGAATTGTAAATGTTTTCCAGACCTTCAAGAGATTTCATTGCAATCTAACTCTGACTAGTCTCTCACCATGAAAAGGAAAAGGACAAATGGTTGTTTTCCCCTTTTCCTTAAATGGCTGTTGGCACTCTCCACAGCGTGTGGAGGGGAATGGATAGCATAGTGCTGGCTATACTTTTGTCACAACTTTTGTTAAGAAGATTGGCTAGCCACACCACAGCACAGTTTTGTATTTTTTTAGGAGAAATCGACAGCTCTGAGGTTTGCTGTGTTCTTTTACTTCAGTAAGACCAGGATTTGAAGCCTCTGGGATCTGGGTAGATGGAGATCCCAGGTGATCACCAACGCATGTCCTGGATCTCCTCCAGACCTACCTGGAGCCATAATCCATCCTCGAGGACGTGGCATCCAACCCTGCCCTTCTGCAGCTTTGTTCCCACGCTGTTCATGCTGCTGCCTCCCCTGTGCTGCCCATGACCATGGTCTGCCAGTTCAGTGCAGGATGTTTAGAGGGAGGATTAGGCAAGGAATAATGATAGTTCTTTCAAACTGGATGGATAAAATTAGATGCATATAATCAGCGGTCAGGTGGCGAGAGGAAAGGAACTTTGTTTGTGAGTGGTCAGCAGCTGCTGACATCCAAACTCACGGCCTCAGTATTCATGTGCTTGCCAGATACATGGACTGAGCCTCCTCTGGAGCTGGACGCCCCTCCTCTGCTTTCCATTTCCGCCTGCCACTGCTCACCCTACTGAGCTATGCTTTTCTGCGACCTTGCTTGGCAGGAAGGCCAGAGTCTCTGCAGGTGGCCAGCTGTCAGAGACATTCATTTTTTCCAATTAGTGGAAAACAGAGGGTGTTACCTCTACCCATGATTCAAAAACAGCATCAGAGAAGAAACTCGCAGAGGGCATCCAATATCCCAGTCAAGGTATCACTGTTGGAAGCCAGCAGTGCAGTCAGCAATGCTCTCTTCTGCGCAATAGAAGACACTCTTTCTCCAGACTTTTTGTAAAAACCATAGTAATGAGGCTTCAGAAAAGCTTGCTAGGGGAGCACAAGGCTCCTGAAGCGTGACTGCCTTTGGTCCTCCTGGAGCAGAAGCAGCGAAGCACTGAGCACCTTGTGCAGCTGAAGGGTTCAACCCAGTGGCTTTGCTGCCCTGTGGTACTGAGCTGTAAGACCTGTGCTCCAAATGCTCACAACTTACAGTTAAAAAAGATCTGGGAAATGCCATGAAATCATGATAGATCCCCAGGCACTGAGGACACTCTATTTTTCTTCTCTGCTGAATTTCAATAGTCCTTCCTTCGGTTTTCCTCTGATTCTAGCTCTCCCCCTCGGCACATTTCTGTTGCACAATTTGGCTTTTCAGATGTTCCCTTTCAAAGCAGCAGTTTGGAATGGGAATTAAAGAGGGTGGCAAAAAGCTTTAATCAGAGACCTGGCTTTATAATTAAGACAAGTACTTATTTTATTTCACTGTTCAGTAATATATTTCTTTTCTATGGTTGAAGTGCTGAGGAGGCAGAACAGCAGCATACAGGACTGTTGTTAATTCTACATATCACTATAACTTATTAGCCTTGAAATGTGGAGAAATGAAATTGAACTTTACTTTAACATTTACAGCAACATTTGATCAAATGTTGTTTAAGCCCATATACAATTCTGACACTAGAGGGAGTACACAATTTATTTTGTGAAAATAAAAAACAAGCTTTGCTTTTTAAATAGAAAATATATCAAGGAGGGAAAAGCAAAAATATTCAAGGAGAACTTTATTCTTTCACTTCAAGTTATACTCAAGAAAAAAAAAAGCTGAGGATCTGTCTTATGTGTTATCCTTATCTAGGTGTGTTATGCAACTGGTTCTTGTAAAAGCCAGAGTGCGGCGGATAACCGAACAGCCTGCATTCAGTTTGTGTGTGTCTGTCTATCGAGTCTGAACACATGGGGTGACTAACCAGCCCACAGGATAACACACACAGACATCTGTGCCCACAGGTTTCTATCTCTGGTGCTGCTATATTCCCACTGTCCCCCACAACCACCGCAGTGTCTGAATAGCTGTGATCTCTCCACTATGTTTATCCTCTCAAAAGGTCTGGGAGGTAGGGAAGAAGCACTATCCTATCTTATGACTGGAAAATCAAGGTGTGGAAAGGGCAAAAGATGCAGCCACAAAGTCTCAGGAGCCTGTGGCAGAAGAGGAAGACCGCGTCCTCTCCATGCACCCTCACCCAAGTTCACAGTTTGTCTGTGAGTATAGCAGATGGTTAAGCTACGAGGTGTTCTTGCATGGCTATTTTTCCAAACCACGGGTGCAGAGTTTGCCCAGTGCCTTCTGTACTGTGGTTTTTTGTGTGATTGGGTTGATGCGTCACTGTGACTTTGTGACCCTTTCTCCAGTCCCAATATGCAGGAGGTGAATCAGGCTCAGGTCGATGTGAAGACCATGTCCTTTGCAGGGTGGTGTGAGGAGAAAGCAGCTCCCTCACCCCTGTTGGGGGTGAGATGCTATGCAGCACAGCCCCCACTGCCTCTGCGACAGAGGCTGTCACACAGGCTGAAGCAGATCATCTTGTCCTCCTACTAAAATATTCATAAAGTTGCAAGGAAAATACAAATGCAGTCATCCAGGACAACCTGACTGACTTTGCAGCCCAAGCACCTTGATCAGTCTGACCTGCAGCACAAGTTTGTAGCATGCTTATCTCCATTACAATGTAATTATCTGATACAGAGATCTCCTAAAAGTCTCTTTATCATGGGGAGGATTTCTTTTAAATTATGGAAACAAGGTCAGTTCTGAAAATGCTATCACCTCGTTATCACTGTACATGCCAAGAGCTTCTGAAAGGTCCTTCTGAATTCTTCACAGAGGTCTCCTTCAGCCCATCTGTGGCTGCAGTTATTAAAGCAACAAGTAACTTAAGCAACTCATCCCATTGGGGAATATTATGCAGTGACATCATACTTCTTTTAAAATAAGTAGCTTCTAATATCTTCAGCAAAATACTTGAGTTGCAGAAATACTTTAATGTCTGCGAGTGAATCTCATCTCCTGCCAGTGACAGACACCATACTAAAGCCATGCCAATGAAAGGCTGTGTGTCATGCTTTAGTCTACCCACAAACATACAGGTCTAGGCTAAGAGAGCTCAGTGAATAAAAAACCCAAAATAAACTTTCTTCACCCCTCCCCATTGCTCCTTCAGACCAGTCTATAATTCACTCCTCATTAACAGGTGCTCTCTCAGCCTCTAGGGCTTCCTGAGAGACAAACCTCCACGACTCTCCACTCCTGGGAAGGACCCTATATATGCTTGAGATTTATGGAGTTAGGTCTCATTCCCACAAATGTTTGATAGCACCTGGCCAATGCTGTAATACTGAGAAGATGAGGTTGCCCCTTGGGACCCTGAAGAATCCATATGATGCAGTGTAGCTGCATTTGGAGGTTTCTTTTCTTTGCATGCACAAAACGTACAGTGAGCTTTGAATGTATAAGAAAAGCAAGACCTAAGCTATGGAGGAGGCACCTGTTGTTAAACATCAGAACCTTCTCGTCTCTTTCACTCAGATATGAAATATTTCTCTTCCTTTCAACTGCTGCCCATTGAAAACAAGATTTTTCTCCCTCCTGTGTACAGATTCAGAAAGAATAATCAAAAAAACATAAACAGGTAATCAAACAGAGTATTCAGTGTCTACCCGAATACCAGAGCACATCACATCTATCTCCTCACTTATGTAAAAATTTCATGGGGAATTGAAACTGAAACGACCACTCTCTAATTCCTTGGCATTCTTATTTCACCTGAGTAGGGGGTGCTTTTCTGTAGCACCTTTAGAGTCATGGCTACATTCTGTCCCGTGAAACTTGCTTCTTCTCTCCCCAGGAAAGAAGAATGTGTACAGGGTAATGGACTATTTTGTTAATATTTTTTTCTTGACAATATTCAACTATTTTGAGTGACACAAGATATATATCCCTTTGGAGCAGCCAATCCTTCAGCAGCTTCACCCTTGGTGCATTGTCTTCAAAGGAGAAAAGTTAAACAGCCCACAAATATGTCTCCATATTGTAAGTGCATAATGGAGGCCTGAAGTACAAAGGGAGCCATGGAACAACATCCTTTTTCCTTCTTTTTCTTTTTAACAAAGGAAGCACAAGAAAAACAGTGGGAAAGGCTAGGAGATAAGGAAAATGGAGAGAGTGGTGCCACCAGCATAAGACTTCAGTAACCTTCCCTGTCCTAGGATGCTTTGTTACCGTCTCAAGGAAACCACCACAACCCAGGACCACAAAATAATTGAGACAGTTACCTCTTCCTTGGATTCAGATTTCTCTGTATGTGAATACCCAAGCTTTGAAACACCTGAGCCTCTCATCTGTCAAATAGAGGAAATATCTCTACATGTTGTGAGAACAGGCTTATTAAAAGATTGTGAAACACTTGGGTCAAACAGTGTATGACAGGTCACAGAAACAAACCCTGAATCTTATTAAAAAGAGGTTCGGTAAGGGGAGGGAGACATAGAAATATGAGCAGAGGAAGGGGAATGGAAGGCCACAGCTAGTTTTAAAAAAAGAAAAAAATATGGAGCAAATAAAAGTCTGGGAAGAGCAAAAGCCTCAGGGAAAAGTGATATGTTTTTATGTAAAACTGCGTGTTCAGAATGTCATAATGAAAAATATAGCAGCACTGTCAGGGGACCTGGCTGCTTGGGAAGCAGAGGCTGAGCAGCCTGACAGTGAGGAAGTAGCCCCAGTGTCCTGCTTTTATTAGTCAAACCCAGAGATTTTATAAGTCATTTATTTGTTTGTTTGTTTATTTATTTATTTAACCTGGGTTTAGTCTCACTAGGCAGATTTTTGCGTGGCTTGATGTATGTAAACATGTAATTAGGAATACATACAAGTTTGGTGCTCTGTGACTGTAATCTGCTTTTGCTGTGTTCATGATAGCACATTTATAGCCCCTGGCTGGGAATCCCGTGTAAGAACATTGCATCTTCCATCTTCCCCTTCTTGATGTAGTAACTCCCAATGAAGGAATGACACAGCCCACCTACCCCTTGCATAGGTTGCAGTGACATTTTACCCTTAATTATGTTTTACTACACACAAATTCATCTGTCTGTAGATATTGGTGTATCTATGTATCTATACCTATGTCTCATGGTTCCAGGATACATTGATTTCTTCTCGATTCTCATGTTCTGTGTTTTATTCTGCTGTTGAAATTGGTCTTTTGATTTGCTGTATACTACATGACGTGTGCATAGACTTTTGAAAAAAACCACATTAACTCAAATGGTGGAACGTGAGCGTGCTCTAGTCTAGACCACCTAGACCAAACAAAGCTGCCAGCCCAGCCAGCAGCCTGTAGTGTAAAAAGTTGGGTAAACCAGATATTTAACTTTTACATTTTTTCCCAGGATATTTGATAGGGAAAGGATATCAAATATCTGAAGATATTCAGCTGGGGCTGATTCCAGACAGTTGTGGTTCTTCTTAACATGGAAAATGCAAACATGGAGCTCTTTTTGGATTTGTCACTGAATTTAGTGCTCATGGAATTCAGTACTTGAGCCAGACCCACTGCGGTGAACGTGTTATGCTGACTCCTTTCCTGGTCCCTGCTAAACCACTGCTTCTTGGCTAAGTTGCAATGTGCTTGTGATCCTTGTTAGCACCTCTTTGGTAGAAGAGCGCACAAAAATTTTTCATGCTTGGGGCACCTAGCATTTAGATTGTAATGGGAGAAAGCAACTTACTGTTGCCTACTATTATCACATGGTAAAATTACACTGACCTTCACTGCACCTTTTGTTTGCCTGCAGCGCTCTGAATTCAGGAGGACTTTGGCTGCATGACAAACACAGGATAAGCACCATCATGGTTGAAATGAAACACATGAATGAAGGCAAAGGGAACGTCTTTACCTCTAACTGGATTCCATAAATCAGGCTCACAAATCAGGCTTGGTATCGTTTCTCCTTGGCTTTCAGATAAAATCACCTCAAATGAAAAAAATCCACTTCCTGATCCTGGGCTGCTTTTTATACAACACCTGGAGTGACTTTTTGCTCCAGAGGCAAAAATTCATGCAGATTTTTTCCAGATATAAATGCAAAATAAGCACACATGTCCAGTGACGTACAGAAATCTATTTCGTAGAAACCCAATTTACAGATAAGAATTTCATTTCCTGTAGTCAGGAACTATTCAATAAGAAGTAGGGGTGAAAGAAATTGAAAGAATTAAAATAATTGCATTTAGCTATTTTCTTTGTCTCCAGATACTCCATTATCTAATCTCTTGCATTTCTAATAAGTAGTGATCAAGCACCTAGTTTGCCCATGGCTGATACTCTGTGGAAGAATTTCAACTAACAGACAATTTAGTAAACGTTCTATAATAAAGTCTTAAAAAATATTATTTGATATGTGTGCCTGCAAAACATATTCTATTTTTACAGAATGAGGTGATGAAAATCTGTGTTTCACATCAGAATTAACCCCGTGACAGGTGGACTTCTACACCTTCTGAAGTTTTCAGCCAAAGACTTTTACCTGAAAGCCAACATTTCTGAGTGGGCCTGCTGGTAGAATCACAGAATTGTTTTGATTGGAAGAGACCTTTAAGATCATCAAGTCCAACCGTCAACCTAACACTACAAGGTCCACAACTAATCCATGTCCCTAAGCACCACATCTACAAGTCTTTTAAATATCTCCAGGGATGGTGACTCCGTCACTTCCCTGGGCAGCCCATTCCAGTGCTTTACACCACTTCCTGTGATTAAATTTTTCCTAATGTCCAATCTAAACCTCCCCTGGTGCAATGCGAGGCCATTTCCTCTTGTCCTTTCACTTGTTGGGAGAAGAGACTGACCTCCACCTCACTACAACCTCCTTTCAGGTATTTGTAGAAAGCAATAGGGTCTCCCCCGAGCCTCCTTTTCTCCAGGCTAAACAACCCCACCTCACTCAGACGCTCCTCATCAGACTTGTTCTCTAGGCCCTTCACCATCTTCATTGCCGTTCTTTGGACACACTCCAGCACCTCAATGTCCTTGTAGGGAGAGGCCCCAAACTGAGCCTGTTATTTGAGGTGTGGCCTCACCAGTGTCGAGTATAGGGAGACAATCATTTCCCTGGTCCTGCTGGCCATACTATTCCTGATACAGGCCAGGATGTTGTTGGCCACCTTGGCCACCTGGGCACACTGCTGGCTCAAACTCAGCCTACTTTTGACCAGCACCTCCAGGCCCTTTTCCATCGCGCAGCTTTCCAGCCACTCTTCCCCAGCCTGTAGCATTGCAGGAGGCTGTTGTCACCCAAGTGCAGGACCCAGCAGTTGGCCTTTTTGAATCTCATACTACTGGCCCCGGCCCACAGGTCCAGCCTGTCCAGATCCCTTTGTAGAGCCTCTCTACTTCAAGCAGATCAACACCTGGGCCTAACTTGGTGTCATCTGCAAACTTACTAAGGGTTACCTTGATTGCCTCATCCAGAGCATTGATAAAGACATTAGACTGAACTGGTCCCAATACTGAGCCCTGGAGAACATCACTTGAAAACAACTGCCAACTAGATTTAGCTCCATTCATCACAACTTTTTGGGCCTGGCCAGTTACTCCAGGAGAATACTGTGAGAAACAGTCAAAAGTTTTACTAATGTCCAGGTAGACAGCGTCTGCAGCCTTTTGCTCATCCTCTAAGTGGGTCACCTTGTCGTAGAAGGAGATCAGATTAGTCAAGCAGGACCTGCCTTTCAGAAATCTGAGATGATTGGGCCTGGCCGCCTGGTTGTCCTGTACATGCCTTGTGATGGCACTTAAGATGATCTGCTCTATAACCTAACCTGGCACTGAGGTCAGACTGACAGGCCTGTAGCTCCCTGGATCCTCCTTATTGTGTTTTTTGTAAATGGGCATCACATTTGCTAATCTCTAGTCTGTTTAAACCTTCCTGGTTAGCCAGGACTGCTGATAGTGGCTTGGTGAGCACTTCCATCAGCTCCCTTAGTACCCTTGGGTGGATCCTATCTAGCCCCATAGACTTGTGTGTGCCTAAGTGGTGTAGTACGTCACTGACCATTTCCCCTTGGATTATGAGGGCTTCAATCTGCTCCCTATTCCTGTTGGCCAGCTCAGGGGGCTGGGTATCTGCAGAACAACTGGTCTTACTATCGAAGATTGAGATGAAGAAGGCATTAAGTATCTCAGCCTTTTCCTCATTCTTTGTCACTGTGTTTCCCCCCATACCCTATAAAGGATCCCCCTTAGTCCTCCTTTTGCTCTTAATGAATTTTTAGATATAATTTCTACTGTCTTTTATGGCAGTAGCCAGATTAAATTGTACTTGGGCTTTCTAATTTTCTCTCTGCATAGCCTCACAAAATCTTTGTAGTCTGAGTTGTCTGCCCCTTCTTTCCTAGGCCACAGACTTTGCTTCCTGAGTTCCAGCCAAAGGTCTCTGTTTAGCCAGGATGGTCTCATTTCTGCCAGTTCATCTTATGACACACCAGGATGGCCTGCTCCTGTGCCTTAAAGATTTACTTCTTGAGCAACGTCCAGCCTTTCTGCATGCCTTTGCCCTTCAGGACTGCCTCCCAAGGGCCTCTGTCAACCAGTCTTCTAAACAGGTCAAAGTCAGTCTGCCCTCCAGAGTGGCAGTTCTACTGACACCCCTCCTTATTTCCCCAAGAATTGAAAGCTCTGTCTTTTCATGATCGTTATGCCCAGGATGATCTCCAACCTTCACATCACCCACAAGTCCTCTGCTTTTGAACAACAGATCTAGCAGGGAGCCTTCCCTGGTTGGCTCTCTCACCAGCTGTGTCAGGAAATTATATTCCACACACTTCAGGAACATCCTAGACCATTTCCTCTCTGCTGTGTTGTATTTTCAGCAGACATCTGGTAAGCTGAAGTCCCTTATGAGGACAAGTGGTAGTGATTGTGACACTTCTCCCAATCGCTTGTAGAATATTTTTGTCTGCCACCTGATCTTTGTTGGGAGGTGTGGAACATAAAGGTCTGACATATCAAAGAGCTTCACCAAGGAATAAAAGCAAGAACAAAACGTGGCAGACATTGAAGAAATAAAACAGTGAGCTGCAGGATCACTCCTGGTGCCTGTCTTATTCTGGCAGGAGGGGCGTGAAAGCTTGAAGTATGTGGGAGCTTCACCAAGCAAAAAACGAAGAGCAACGCTTGGAAGATGCTGCTGGGTATTTGATTTTCAAGGAAAGAAAAGAATACATGTACTTTGCCATCTGAAAGAGCAATTTTGTTTCCAACCTTTTAGAACTATCAATACACTCTTAAGGAAGGGGAATGAGAGGAACATGAAACCTAAAGAGTGATTTAAGGAAGACGTGACTTCCAGAAGGATGATTTTGCCATTACAATGTTCAATGAGAATTTCTTGCTACTCATTTTATGAAGAGAAGAAAAGAGGTATATTGTGAAAAAAAACCAAAAAAACCCAAACCAACAACCTCAGGAGGTTATACTTGTAGTCAGAGGAACCTACGATTTGTTGAACCTAAATGAACTAAAACTCATAGCTTTTTTCCATCATTTGGAGCAAAAGAGCAATTTGGTATGAAAGATTGATTAGGGAATGCATCTGTTATATGACTCAATTTTATTTTCTATGAGAAATTTTAACTTTTCATCCAAGAAATTAATGTTCTGTGGTTTCGAGATACTCAGGGTTTAATGAAATATTTAACATTTCAATGCAAGCATATCTTATTTCAAAAAAATAATACATTATTGCAGTTAAAGAAAAAAAACTGTTACTGTTAAAATACAGTCCCTTTAACATCACCACCATTGCCAACAGCATCCATAGTCTTGGTAAAGGAGAAAGTGAAAGAAATTCCTATTCAGAGCACTGTCTTCAACCCTAAGAGCAAGAAGAACTCTTCTCCCCTTTTCTGCCAGGTTTCTAAGAAGAAGGAAGGTGAGAAGCCACCCCAGGTGGTGAACATGGAGGACAGGGCATTGGACCCATGTCCAATAGGGATAGGAAGCTGCTATGGCTCACAGAAGTTAATTCTGTTATCAGAAAGCCTCTTACTCAGCCCACTTGATTACTAATGTGAGAAAAGAATGCAGCAACAGAAGAGAGCTCAAGGATACTTAGCTGAGGCGTTGGCTGCCATAGTGGTTATTTGGCCTTTTGCAGGAGGATTGTAGTTGATCACCTGCCCACAAATATGAGGAAATGTAAATCTGGAATTTGTGAATTCATCTGTTGTGTTTCGACAGAAGAGAGGTTTTTGGCAGCCGCTTAGTGGAAATAAACTCTCTCTCCAGGGCTCAGAGCCATGTTGCAACTACTGGAGCATATTTATACCCTCTTATCCACTCCTTTCAGAGAGGCTGTAGTTTCACCAGCTGCACGACTCTAAATCGGAAGTATTGTTTTAGCAAGAGGAAAAAGTCCTTCACCCTGAGAGATGAAGCTGCCAAATGATTTGCTGTCTGGTTTTGGACATAGGCTCTTTTCAGGTAATTTAAGAGGTTGTAGACACAGAACCTCAGTAACCGACATTATATCAAGTCTAATCCTTGATGTCATCAGTTTTGTTTCATGTGTGGGAAGATTTCATCCTTTTGGGGAAAGAAAAAAACCATCATAAAAAATCAAGTACTTTTCAGTTTAATTAAATCTGTGATTACTAAGCTACATCCTTAGTATTGCAGAGCATTATCACTGATGAGGGAACATCAAAAGCTTGCCAAGCTTAGGTCAATTAGATAAGTAACCAAAGCATGGCTGCTAATTTGAACCACTTCATAACTAGTTTTAACCACTCAAGACTGAAAATGAAGCTCAGGACTTCGTATGAACAGGTGCTCTCCATACTTTTTGCTTCCAGGAAGAATGGAAATCCCAGAGGAACTAGTCTTGTGCATTTTTTGATATCTGTTTCCATTGAAAAATGAGTAATGCCTTTAAAAAATAATAGTAATAAAAAACAGAGCGAGTTTGGCTCAATTTAAGTTTATGTTTTAAATAAAGCTCTGTAGGGTGTGGAGCTCTGATGTCCTCAGGACTTGTTACAATAAGATATGTCAATGCCAATAAAGGATTTCAAGTATTCAAACTGCACTGTGTATAAGCCCAAAGAGAATCAAAGTAGAAAGGTGGAGTGGGTTAAAAAGGTTAAGCCTGGGACAGGTCTGAGCAAAGATGCACTGATCTAAACATAATTTCTAGCAGTAGACTTTGAGCAGTGAGTCTGGGCCCCATACAGGGGCTTATGCCCATATACAAACATTTTCTGTTGCTGTTTTAAATCTTCTGATGGGAATAGCGTACTGCGGATTGGGCCATAACTAGTGGGCTGTCTTTCAAGGCCTAGTGCTTGCCAGAAGCCTCTGGGTGTGGCCAGTACAACTCACGGCATGGTAAGGAAAGGCTTTTACACTTGACAACAGTGTGTTATTTCTGGCTTTTATTACATGTTTATCCTCCAGTCTCAGGAACCTTTGGGTGGACTCATCGTGTCCCTGGGTAAGAAGGACCGCCCTGCACTCCCAGGCAGGCTATTAGCTGCTGGCAGAAGAGAGGGACCCCCAAGCCACCACCTACCTGCAGAAAGCTGCCAGCACATCACAGCATGGGGCAGGAGACTGGGGAAGGGAAAGGATGGGGAATGGTGTAGGCAGCCTTCACCAGGCAGGCTTTGACCTCTGTGAAAGCTAGAGTGCCCCAGCTCCCTCAGCCTTTCCTCATAAGGGAGATGTTCCACTCCCTTAATCATCTTTGTGGCCCTGCGCTGAGCTCTTTCAAGCAGTTCTGTGTCCTTCTTGAACTGAAGGGCCCAGAACTGGACATGATGCTCAAGATGTGGCCTCACCAGGGCAGAGTAGAGGGGGAAGGAGAACCTCTCTCGACCTACTGACCAACCCCTTCTCATACACCCCAGGACACCCTTGGCCTTCCTCGCCACAAAGGCACATTGCTGGCTCATGGTCATCCTGCTGTCCACCAGGACCCCCAGGTCCCTTTCCACTATGCTGCTCTCCAACAGGTCAGCCCCCAGCCTATACTGGCCCATGGGGTTGTTCTTTACCAGATACAGTACTTTACATTTGCCCTTATTGTATTTCATTAAATTTCTCCCCACCCCAACTCTCCAGCTTGTAATTTTATTTGATTTTATTTTTTTTTTGACCACCACTGAGTGCTGAACTGACACATTCATGGAGCTGTCAAAGAGGTCCCAAGATCTTGCTCCTGAGTGCTAATGGTCAGCTCTCAGCATGTCATTTTAGCTGTGAAACTGTGATAGCTTTCATCCCCTATGTATCACTTCATATTTATCTATTCTACATCTTATTTACCATTTTATTTCTAGCCACTAAGTCTCGTAAGGCACTACTAAAGCACTATTCATAAAGTGAGCCCTTGTCCTTAACAGCATACATATTTTGCTGTTGCAAGCAAACTTTATCTCCTCTCTGTTCCCTCCCTTTCCCAGGCTGCTTACAAATACCTTGACAGAAAAGGTTGCATTATGCAGCCCTGCAGAACTTCTCTGGTCCCCTTTTCTGTTTCCTAGCTTTAAAATGTCTTTTTATCATGCAGTGACTTTCCTTCTCATGATGCAGCTGCTTGAATCTCTTTAAAAGTCTGTAGTGGAGAATCAAGGGACAAATTTGCTGAAAGCTTTTGGAAATGCAAGTAGACTATATCAGAAGAATTGTTCTTATCTGCATGTTCGTTGATCTCATCAAACAACTCCAATATATAAAAATGGCAAAGGTCATGCTGACTTTTCCCAAGTAAATCAAATTTATTGAAGTATCAATGAATTTTGGTCTTTATTACATTTTCTTCTTATTTGCCTAGTGCAGATTTCAGACTTTCAGGTCTGCTCTTTCTCACATCTCCCTTGGAACCTTTCTATAATAGTTGGCCTGGCATTTGATATTTGATAATCACTCTTTGGATATCAAGGGAGTTTTAAGCACAGAGTTATTATCTGCTATTAGTCATTTAGTGACTTCATCCTTGAGGTCCATTGAAACTCCTGGGCTATATCATCATTTTTTGGCAACCAGCTGCTGTTCATTTTGTTACATTATTCCCAGACCTGGTTCCTGGGCACACCTATTTCAGACAGACTTGCTGATGAGGGTCATTCCATCCCAGAAAGGTTTCTGATATGGGAATCTACTCTTCTACAGTGAACAAAATGATGTAAAGGATTCATTTAGTGTCTCTAATAGCTTTATTTTTTCTGACTGCTTCCTTTGAACTCTGGTAATCAACAGACTCCACAGATTTTCTGGCAGCCTTCCTGATCCTGAAGTGCAGGGAAAAAAAGATTCATTCCGAGTTTTGATTCCTTTTGCTAGAAATTGATCAAACTCCTTCTTGGCTGTCTAATTGTTTTTGCACATGTAATCTTCCAGAATGTCTGCTACTTTCTAACTTACTTATTTTGATCCAACTTTAGCTGTTTGAAGTATTTGCAGTTATTCTTCTAATAACCTCCCTTATCTTGCTGTCTTGCAAAGCTACCATGTACTGCCCATTTTCAAGCCTACTTGATGAATAATGTGTACTGGCCTTGTGCTTTCAGCACAGTGTCCTTTAGCAGACTGACTGCCTGAAAGAAAGAAAGAATTTTATTTATTCTCTATTTTTCTTCTTTTGAACAAATTTCCTCATTTATATATGTTTTTCCTCCAAGCCAATTCCAGAATCACCCTGTTTTCAGATTAATATCCCTAACCAGTCCCTCCATGAAATAGTTATTGACTGTTTCATGTTACATCCTTGCGCAATATTTGGCCAATTTGCACGGAAATAATTGAAGTCTGATATTTGATCCTTCCTTTCCTGCCTTTCTGGCATCTCAAAATTCCCCCATATACTGCAGACAGTGTTCCCATCCTGGCTGCAGAGATAGTATCATACACAGTGTTCTTTCCATGTTATAGCGGTAACATTATTCTCTTCCTATCTGGGCCTGGAATTTCAATCCACATAGATTTTATGTTTCATGCTGATGTGGTGAATTTGTTATTTTTATTGATTCTACCATGGCCTACTCTAAACTTGCTGAACATTTGGTATTACAGTGTCCCACTTGCTGTCCTCATTCCAGTGTACTTATGATGTCTGTTACATTGATGTCTTCACTTAGACTACACATACCTCTTACTTTATCTTATTTCTTAACTAGGCATTAAATGTTCTACCTTTCTGTCTCTCTTTCCCTGCTAGTGTGCAGGTGCCAGGAGCATTTCAGAGATAGTTACTGCAGAAATCCTGGTTGTCAGCACCTCAGAGCTTCAGCTTTGCCCCTAGCATCTTGCATTACCTCTCTCCCACTTTCCCCTCTCCTTATATTGCTTTTCCTACAGCATCCACATGGACCACAACCACCTGGTCCTCCCCATCACTTCCTGGGAGCCGAGAAAGGCTCCTAATGAACTCCACCCCCTTTCTACTGGTTGCTGTCTCCACATATATACTGTGCCTCACTAAATAGATTTTCTTGACTGAATGATCCTGGTGACCTTAATTTCCTTCCCTGGCTTTGTTCAAGCATTGTGTGTACCTCCCATGACCTCAAGCTGCAGGTGTCGCGGGAGGACACTAGCTCGTGCCAGCTTCACAAAAGCTGCAGAAATATAAGTGGAACTGCATGCATCCCAGCTCGGGAACTTAGATGGACCTGGGGCATTTTCAAGAGCCTTCAGAGACTTCAGCGTGAATCTCTGTCAGTGGAGTGCCGC
>WEIS01009743.1:5060-34752 GCA_013389965.1 Todus mexicanus | reverse complement strand
GGGATAGGTAGTAACTGTGCGGTCATAGAACATGTTGGTGCAGCCCAGGCACTGAGGACACAGTGCAAATATTGCATGAGCAGAAGGCACAGGGTCCTCAACTCTTTACCTTTGCACATCGCTGGTTTACGCCCCGCTCCCTCTTGCCAGGTTCCGCCGCGCTACTGCAGACGGTCTCTTTGGACTGACTCTCCATCACCTTCCCACCAGCCAAAGGACAGTGCAGGGGCTTTGCTCACCCTCCCACCCCAGCCGTGCAACCCACCCAGCACAGCCACCCTGTTCAGGCAGGCTTGGCACGCCAAAAGTAGTGAGCTGTTCGCAAACACACAGCAAATTTCCTTGTCTCCTGGTGATTTATCTGCCAGAAGGAAAAGCAAAGCTCAGCCTTGACATCCTGCTTTTTATTCTACTCGGTCTTCCAGCCAGGGCTCGAGCAGTTCAATGAGTGCGCCAAGGTCAGACCACAAATCAGGGCTCAGTCAGCCCAGGCGCACGGGCGCCTCCCAGCTCAGCCTCCCGGCTGGGGGCTCCTGCAAGTGATTTATTTTTTGCCTGCTGTTTCCTTATTTTTAGTGCATCTGCTGGAGTTCCTAATTACTTCCAAAGAGCTTGCTTGGGACTTGTCCCTATGCTGCATGGTCAGTCGTGGTCGTACAGGGCAGGGCTGGTCTCTGTTGTGCACTGTGCAACAGGGCTGGAGGATGTCCGGGGTCTCCAAGCAATGGAGGTGTCTTTGCCCTTCCAACTGTCATCCATAAACAGCCAGACACTGAGGTAAGAGCTGTTTTTTCCTTTGCACTGCCCACAGAAAAAGTCCCCAGCATCACCTCAGAGGCAGCTCTTGGCTTTTCCAGACCATGTCCCTCCCCAGCACTCAGTGAACAGCCACAGCTCTGGTTTTCAAACCTCCCACCTGTTCACTGGAAAGTTGGGATGGGATAGTTGTTGATGGGTTTTTCTTCCCTCCAGCAGCAAGCCCTGAGTGGGGCTGGTGCCATGGTGCATCAGCTGGACACTGGAACACAGTGTTGCAAGGAGGTGAGCAGCTAAAAGCCCAAGCTGGGGGAGAGAAAAGCTCCACATGCTCATGGGGCCAGGGTCTTCATGCTAGCCATTGCATTGCCTGAGCCTTCAGGCAATTCATTTTGCCCACCCCAGCCTCCCGTCAGGTTTCTTTTGAAACAGTTCATCTTTGGGATGGGGGCTGCCATGTAGAGATACAGCTCCAGTCTTGCACTAACCCTTAGCAACAGCAGCAGCAGCAGCTCCTAACACCAAATCGCTCTAAGCACAGCTCCACCACAGCCTTTGCGTGGGAGCACAGGTCATTTCAGCTTGTCTGGATGTGCAGGGTGGTTGCACAGCTAAGACCAGCTCAGGCTAAAGAGGCTGGTGGAGAGGTGCAATTTCTTAACACTTTCCAATATTCACTATTCTTAACTCCAGTTTAACAAGGAGCTTTGTGCGTGCATCCTCGGAGACATGCACCAGACTCAAAGAAGAGGGACTTGAAGATGGTGTCTCGACAAGCAAGACCTTTGCAAAGTAGAGGTGAGCATTTAACTGGGTCTGTGCCTGGGGCTTCTCACCGTGGCTGAAGCAGCATCACGGGGCATTTACTCTCCTAGTCCACACAAACACCCCGAAGCTGAGTCAGGATGAGCAGAGGGGTTGCTTCACTCCCTCCATGGGCAGAGAGGCTGGCACCTGGTGTCAGGAGGGTGGCCCTGGGACACAGGCTGTGTCACAGGTGTGGGGCTGACGCTGGCGCTGGACTTTGGCCAGCTGCAGGAAGGTGTGTACTGCCACCATCATAGCCGCAGCTGAACAGCTGGCAGCTTCCCACAAAGCCAGCACCTCTCCTGCCTGCTGGGGGGCACGGGGACCCCCATGGGCAGAGCCTGCAGTGGGGAAGGTGGAGAGCTGGCTTTGGGGAGGCTGGCAGGATGCCCTCAGGGTGCTGGGCAGGGAGCTGTGCTTGCAGTGGGGCTGGGGTGTGCACAGGGTGATTTTGCAGCTGCTTGTGCAAATTTAGATTGTGTGGCAAAGTTTGTCTCGGCTCCCGAACACGGCTTTCCTTGTGGTACATGCTTTGGAGTGGCACCAAAGTGCCAAAAGTGTTGAGCACCTGCCTTGCTGGATGAGCGGAAAGCCCAGTGGTGCACGTATCTAGCAGGGACAGCAGTCCCGGCTGTGACAAATGGCATCCCCCAGTCACCGAACCCACAGAGCTTCAGCCTCAAAGGCAACCAAGATGTTATGAGGGGGTTTTAAGATTTTTTTTTTTTTTCTAGTTCCTATGCTTGTGGGGTCTGACAGCCGTGTGAACTGCCCCCTCTTCAGGCAGAAGGGTTTAAGATCTCCTCCCTGGCCCCACTTCCCTAAATCAGAAGGTCTGGGTACACTAAGCTGCTATCTAACAACCTGAGGTGTGGGGAAGCTGGGTTTCTTTCTGCTGTACCAAACACTGCTCTGCAGCGAGGAGCCACCAAGGTCCTCTGGAAGCGCTGGTACCAGTGGGTGATGCTCAGCAGGACCAGCGCTGCTTTATCTGGGATTACTTTGACCTACAGGGTCCAAAGCTGCAGCCCTCAAAGTTGTAACTTGACTCTGCAAGCCCTATAAATATGACCAGTGTACCCTATAAATATGAGCGGTGCAAAACAGTAACAGTAACTCCAGTAACAGTCATCTAATCCGGTTACATGTAATGACTGTCATCCAGCAGATCAGACGACCCGAGTCATGGGGACCCCAGAAGGAGTCTCTGCCCAGGGCTGGGTGCACAGCGGGCGAGGAGGAACGTCAGCCAGCTCTTTGCTGATCTGAAAAAACACCGAGGATGAACATTTTTGCAGCGGTGATGATGGCACACGGCCACGCAATGGTTCACTGCCTAGAGAGGTTCATGAGGAATTTGTGATGTGTCCTTTGGGCGTGGAATCAGCTCCCACGTTGCAGCACTGAGGTAGCTCCGTACTTGTTAGGAGTAAGGGCTGTGTCTGGTCGTCATTTGAGACCCACCTCTCTCTGAAGCCACCAAGGCCCTGCCACGTTACCAGTCAATGGCTCGTCAGCTGCCTGGGAGATGCACAAAAGGCTCAGCTGGTGCCTGCCTGGCACAATCCACCCATCCCATAGGTTTTACACAGGGAAGGTGCTTCTTCCCTTTATATAACCCTCCTAAGCATGGATTCCTACACCAGTGATCAGATGACACCAGGAGGGGGACAAAGGGGTTGCAAATGGATGCTTCAAAGCCTCATCCTTTTTCTGCAAGAAACAGGAGGCACGCAGCATCGAGTAAAGCAGCAGAAGTTGTACCATAAATTTTCAATGTAAGGCAACCCTGAAGAGGCGATAAATATGTTTGCATGCACATCCACACGCCAACCTTCACACCTCTTCCCACATTGACACCCAGATACAGTATCTGACCTCTGGGCTATATCCTGCCCCATTACCAGAAGCCCCACCTGAGTCCCGTCCAACAAGTCATTCCCAAAGTTCACCCTCCTGTTAATCTTATTTCCCTCTCCGAAACCCCTGCCCTGCCCAGGTTGGCTCCTGTCCGAGTGTCCAGGGCAAAAGATGGCAATCAGGAGAGCACGGGCATCACAGGCCTGACAGAACTAATTTATAGCAGTGGTTCTGGGTACAAGAGAGTGGCTGGATGGGCAGTTTAATGAAGTGCAAAGGAATGGGCAGCATGAGATACTGAAGCTGGGAAAAATACCAGCCTACCGCTAAATACTTTTCTTCTGACTAGGCATGTCCTGCAGTCTCTAAATCCTTCTTCCGAAGGATTTAATAAATCCCCTGATTTCCCCATCCAGACATACGTGTGGAAGGTGGATCCATCCCCCTGTGTTCTACACAATCCAGAGCAAACAGATGGGAGTTGGTCCCTGGGTCACCCTGGTGGGTCCGTCATGCCATTAGCCAAGAAGCAATGTCCCGGGAAGGTCACTGCAAAAGGGCAAGTGGACGCGGAGAGCTGTTCATCCAGCTTCTGAGTTACTTTGCAAGAGAACCGGGATGAAGATGAGAAGCTGGTGCAATGAAGGCACAGTGGATACCATACACACCTTTGATCCCATCTTGCTTCCAGTTCCTGGCCTGGAAGACACTGAAGGGATGATGTGCAACACCATGGGACGGTGGTGGCCTCAGCAAAGCCCCTTACCACCACAGGCCCTCCAGGGTGATACCAGCAGCAGGCAGGGCTCAACACCAGCAGTGGTGCCTCTGCTGCTCCCTCGCTTTATGCCTTGAATGGATTTCAAAGCTCTTGGCACCCTCTCTCAAGAGCCACAAAGACCTGGCCCTGGGAGAGGTCTGTGGCTGGAAAAGCAGATGCTATATTGCTCCTCTTTGCCAGAGCAAGGCTGGGAAGAGGAGGCCTAGGAAATGAGGGTGTATTTCATGTTGACTTTACTATTTGGTGCAATGCCAAAGCATTCAGCAGTGGGGGAGGATGAGAAGACTATCTTTGTTCCAAAGAAAACTGAGTCACTCTGCCAGGGAAATCTCCTCTGAGATTTAAAAAATGATGGGATGGTCACCCTTGATGCTCCAGGCCTGCATGGCACACCTTGCCTCAAAGTTGCTGCCCCGCAGTAGGTACAGCTCAAATCACCAGCAGTGGGAGGAGTTACCAAAACCCCAGGGCCACGCCACGACTAACACCCTCCTGAACACTTGTTCCCTGCCATAACCCTGATGCCCTTGCCAGCATCTCCCAGCCACCCCTGAACCATTGGCACGCTTTGGCCTGCTGTTCCCTGGGATGTCTGCAACCCCAGCTTGCATTCCTGGAGTTTACCCAAGGGCTGCACACACAATCCACCGCTCTTCATTTGCAGCCTACGCCATCAGCTTGTGGAAGCTGCTGTTTTCTCCTCAGCTATTTAGGACCTTTGGAACCAGGAAGATGTTTGCTCCATCCTCTCCTTAGGTGTGTCATGACACCCACAATAACCAGGGGAGTGTGACACTCCTCTTGAGGTGCCTGCAAAATGTTTGGATGTCAGGACAATCCCATCTGGCTGTTAACATTGCCAGCAGCAAATTCTCTGCAAGAAATAGAGACTGCGCGGTTAGCTGGCGTCCTGCTTTCCACCCTTTGCAACAAGGCCACTACCTTCAAGTCCTCAAATGATGGAGACCACACAAGGATTTGGTTGCATTAAGCCACTACACACGTTCCTGGACCAAGGCTTCAGCAGGATGCAAATCAGCACAGCAACACTGTGGAACTACTGCACCTCTGTGTGACACTGCATCTGAGCACACAACATGGGACACCTTATCCTGCCTGCCCTGCCAGTCCCAGACCTGAACACCCATCCCTTACATCAGGGATGGGGACTGGACTTCTCTGATAGCCTTGTGCTCTAAGCGTGGCTCATACCTTGGCAAGCTCACCCTGAAAGGCTGCCCCACTAACAGAGAAGACTCAAATGTGTTTATTATTTTGCACCGAGTCATCGGCAGCTCATGCTTTGTGGCTGCTAAGCCCAAGGGACCTGCAAAAAGCCATGATGCATGGAGGAGGCACAGGGACCGGCAGCTCCCCTGAAAAGCAGCTACTGTCCTTCGCTCAAATCCTCCAAACCCCTCCATATTCGGGGTTTTCATTCCTGTACCTAGCCCAGCTGCTGCCACGGAAGGGGTTTGGAGGGCAGCAGGATGAAGCCCAAGCGAGGCTGCCATAAATCACCCCTAGCACCGCTGGATTTACACCCGTACCGCAAACGCAGCAGCTGCTGCAAGCACAGGCAGAGATGAGGAAAAACCAACAAAAGCAAAGAGGAGGGAGGGGAAAAAACCCACCAAACAACTGTCAGAGCAGGCAGAAAAGCCTGAATATATCTGGTTGGCCCCAGAGAAGATGAAGCACTGCTTTGCTTGCTCTGCCCTCCCCGCCTTTCTCGCTCGTCCCACCCCTCAAAACATCGCTGCGGTGGAAAACAAGGCTTCCTTGAGCAGCCATGAAATCTGATTTTTGTTTTTGGAGGGGGGGGAGGACAGGCTGCGTTAGTGGGCAAGGCCAGGGAGCTCCGACCCACGCCTCCCCTCCGGCCCTGCATTGAAAAAACAAGAGGCTGCGGAGGAAGAAGAGGAGGAGAAGAAGGAAAACATGCCGTTCCCTCCAGCTCTACCAACTCCTGCCCCTTCCAGCTCGGCAGCGGAGGCCATGGCCTGCTGGCAGCCAGCGGATTGGCCGGGGGAGACTGGGAAAAAGGAGCCCAGTTTGGTGTTACTGGGCAGACTTCAGAGATTTTGGGGGGGAGGGAGGGAGAGAGAGAAGGGGCCAGGCAGAGCCGCGCCTGCGCCGAGGCCGCGTTTGTGCTGCCGGATTGATTCCAGCTCGGCCCCGTCAGCTGCTCCCGGGCTCCTGCCGCTCTTTGGGGGGACAGGGAAGGAGGAGGGGTGTCCCTGGCTCTGGGCTGGTGCTGGTGGCCGCCTGAATGTGCCCATTGTGCTGGCAGGGAGGGAGCAGGAAGCGCTGGCATCGCCCCTCTGCTCGCCTTGGCACCTCGCCGGGGCCCTGCCAGGGTTTGGGGGGGACACCCCGGCCAGGGCGCCCTGCCCCCAGGGAGATAGAGGAGGAGGAGGGAAAAAAACCCCGAACACAAAAAGAACAGGGTTTGGAAGTAGAAAATGTTACCGTGCTGAAAAAGGGGATTGAAAGGGAAGGGAAAAAAAAAAAAAGCAGCACACCCCCACAGCCAGCCTCTTTGTCTGCTACGCTTGGGTGTTAAAAATGGTGCTTTTCTCGGGGAACTGTAAAAACTCCCCCTGCCACTGCCTGAAAATGCTGATTTCATCTCAAAAACTGGCTTTGCGCTGGTGGCTGGCCCAGCATGGGGTTAACGTGATCCCAGGAGGAGGTTTCAACCAGCACTGGTCCCTGCAGCCACCCCCATGCTTCACTGCTGGGGCTCTCCTCATTCCTCAGCCCCCCAGTTGCCCCCTCTGTCCCCCTGCAGGATGGGTGCTGGGCAGGGGCACCCTGAGCACCTACACCCATCCTGGCCGTGTGCAGGTGTAGCCGAGCTGAAGAGCCTGAGTTCACCTGGATGATATCTTCTCCATCATCGGTGTTGGCTGAGAAACTCCAAAGCTGCTCAGCACTCCCACGTAGCTTCACAGCACAAAATTAAACTTGAAAGCAGGAAACAAAACCTTAAATGGCTGCAAGAAAGAATTATTTGGGGTTTTTTTTCCTTTTTCCTTAAAAACATGTGAAAGCCAATTGACTTCTCTAGACCGGAGCTCAAGAGAAAAAGTAAAACCATTTCCCAGCTCCCTGTGCCAGGTGCCTGTTCCACCCTCCTGCACAAGGGCCTGGGGTACCTCTGGATAAAGCCTGTGTTGTGCTGAAGGAAGGGTGCAGGAGTCAAGGCTCTGGGCGTGGAACCAAGTGGGGCTTTTGCCCCTCAAAAGTTACCTTAACAACCTCAGGAAAAAGTATGAGGTTTTGGAGTAATGTTTTGAAGAGCATCTACATGACTTCAGGGCCAACCATGGTGCCTTGTCAGGGGATAAGATGGGCTGGTAGGACTGTCACGTTGGACTTTAAGGGACAAATTGTGGGGCTCACATCCACTCAGCTTTTTATATTTCTTAGTTTTGCTTGCTCATTGGTGTAGAAACTAGAAAGTCTATCACCCCATCCTGAGCAGAGGGAATATAAACAGGCCCACAGGGGTGACTAACATGAAAGCAAGCAGGACTCGCTCCATCTGAATGACAGGGAAACCCATCCTGGTTGCATCACGCCAGGATTGATGGGGAACACCATGCACGAAACAACATGTCTATTGGTCCTGAACCCAGCACATCAGAGGCAAGCACATGGAGGGCAACTTCCCCTCAGGGGAGACTGAGCAGGGCCCACCACATTCCCCCAAGGGGGTTTCTCACCCTCCGAGGACTTTGTTTACCCATGCCACCATTGTAAACACACAGGGTTGCTGCAGGTCCACCTTGGCCACCCAGCAGAGCGAGGCGCTTTCTTGGTGGCCATCAGAGAGAAGATGGGTTAGGTGGCAGCAGCTTGGAGGCCAGGCTGGAAGGTGCAGGCCTGGGCACCTCTGAAAGCCAAGCAAAGCCCAAGACAAAAGCATGTAGAGAGAGCCACACTCATTAGAGAAGAGTGAGGTGTTTTTCGCTTGTGTGATGTGAGCTTCTATTCATGGTTCCTCATTAGGGCTCAAACAACCTGTGGACCTATCCCAACTTTCGGTTGGCAGTGTCTGCGCTCCTATCAGCTTGCAGACGTCTACTGGGCAGGTCACTTGAGGCAAAAAAAAAATTAAAAAAAAAGAAAAAGAAAAAGAAAACCCCATGTAATTATGAATCAGGTCCTTCCTTGTGCTCAGCCTCAGCTCAGTGGACACTCTCCTAGGGTGACCCAAGACACTGATCTGGGCCTTCTGCCCTCTTCCCATTCGCTCCACAGTCTGGCCAAGGCCAACACCAAGGGATTTTAATTAAAACTCCTTTTCAACCACAGTGGTAGGCATTTTGTCTGTTAATTGCAGGACAGACAGTGCTCAGCGAAACAAATGACTGTCCAGTTGGTCAGTGTACCCTTTCCAAGCCAGGCGTTGGGAACATTAGCACCGAGCACAAGAGCACTCTTTCATAGCAAGGACGCATACAAAATAAGGGGTGAGTGGTCATCATCATCGTTAGGAGGGAAGAACATTTTCTTCTGCTGGTGAGGGATGGAAACTGGGCTCAGAGCCTGTCTCCGCCACGTTGAAAAACCAAAATGGGAGAAGGACAACCGTGTCCGACCCTCACACCTGTTTCACCCTTGAGGCGACCATGGTGGTGGATTTGCTTTGCCCTTGCTCCACTCTTAACGTTCTTTGGGGAAAGTATGACCAGATTTGTACCCACTGATCCAGTGCAGGTCTTGGTGGCTCTTGCCCTGAGGGTTTTTATGTCAATGGAGAGGCCTTGTCATGAGAGTCCGCTAAGGGTGCACCTGCCTTTTGCATGATAGCATTTAGAGCTGCTATGTGAGATCACTGGACAGTCCAAAGACTTTCTCTATCATCTCCCGAAAACGTGAAGTCCTATCTTATCAAATGTTGATCTCCTCAAGCTCAGACACCCTGTGTTTTATACTGCTGAGCTTCATATCCTTGTTGTTTCTTGTTTTCCAGGTCATGCGATTCTTTTTAAAAACACCTGTGACCTCCTCTATGCCATTGACATCTCCCAGGTCTGCCTCACCTACTTGTCTGCATTGCTCTTCTACTTTTTGAGGGTCATTTACAGAAATATGAAACAAGAAAGGCCTGGGGAGCTCCAGGGGAACCCCTCCTGCCTGACACCTCCCTTTACAACACCAGCCTTGGCTACCTGATGTGTACTCGGGTCAGACCTACCTTCATCCCACCCTACACCCACATATAGATCATTTATTTTTTCAAATTCCATTGTAGATCTTGCAGCCTTCCCTGAAGGATAACGGCTTGGCTTCTCCAGTGAAGTCCAACCATCTGTGGCAAGGGCAGGCATCCTCCACTTGAGGGGACAACCATCCAGCTATGACATTCCTCTCTGAAAACAACCTAAAGCCCACATGTGGTAGGCTTGGGCTGTGCTTGTTGTTGCAGCACCCAGCTCCCGCAGGGCGGAGCAGTGTGCAGAAAACCCACCCCATCCTTACCAGGAAACATTGCTGCTTTGCCTGCAGCTCACCTGGGCTGGACACCATCCAGCTGCCAAACCCGCCTCCCTCGAGCCACCCCCTTGTTAGGGTGATTATAATTACCTGCCAACCTAATTGCACCCTTTCCCTTGGAGAAGCAAGCTGAGAGATGCTGCTTTAGAGTGTGGCTGGGAAGCTACTGGTAAGTAGAGGGATATTTTTATAACCCATACCGAGTGCCCTAGCTCCAGAGAGCGGATCTAGGCATGCCAAAAACTGTGGTATGTATTTAAAGTGTGCTGCTCGTGCTCCTCACCATTAAGTAGCAGCAGCAGCACAATTCGCTTGGCAGACAGGAAAACCCTGGCTTCTGCCCTTGTGCTCTGCAAGGGCTAGAGCTTCAACTGTGACATGAAACCAAGGGTGTCCTTGGTTGCCTTGACTGCTCAGAGTTTAAGCCTGGCTTTGCCTATAAGGGCGCAGAAAAATGGCACGTTCTTTATTGACAGCACAAAAAAATCTCACATTGGAGATAAAAAGACCTCCTCTCCGTTTCTAAGCATGGCATGTGCTTCAGGAAAACACATCTTGGTGTTTCTGTCCTAAAATCTTCACCAGCTTTCCCTTGAAAAACAGTAAGAGTGTATTTGTAACTGAAGGGCGTCGACTGGAGGGTGAAAACAAGCTGGTAAGGCAAGTTTTCACTTTCAAACACTGCAGCTTTGCTGTTTGGAAACTTTCTCGATTTCATGTTCTCCTTTCCAGCCAATTCACATTTTTGTTTCGATCTTTACAGCTCCAGCCAGGCACTTCTGCACGGAGCTGTTGTTAGTGTGTCATGGATAGCAACACATACCTAAGGGAAGGAGTCAACGTTTGCTGGAAACGGGCCTGGCTGAACTCCCTTTCCCCCTCCCTAATCCAAATGGCCCCCAGCTTTGGAAAAGTTTGCCTCCAACTCTGAACTCGCTTGGCCCCAACTGCTATAAATAGTCGGAACAAAACCTCCCAGGCCAAATGCCCTGAGTGTTTAGAAAGCTTTGATCCCGTGCTGCTTTTTGAGAGCTTGAGGCTTTTCAGCTCGTGCAGCTTGAGCCCATATTGCTGCTCAGAGCGGGGCCAGGGAGACCCGGCTGCTGGGCTGGGAAGTGGGAGGGTGTCAAGTGCAGCTCGAGTGTGGACCCTCCTCATCTCTCAGCATCAGAGCAGGAGCAGAGGACAGGGGCCTCCTCTGAATCGGAGCCACGATACCTGCCTCGAATCCACAGACCTCCTTGAGGGGAGCCGTCCCTCCTCCTCGCTCCCAGCCGCAGTGTTTGCTTTCTGTCCCGGTTTTCTTGTGGGTTGAGGGTGCTCTGCTTCCCCCTCCCTCTGGGTGTGCCTGGCTCTTGAGCCTTGGCACCACTCATCTTGGTCAGAGGCGGAAGTGCAAAGACACAAACATCAGGGGGAGGGGGCAAAAACCCAAAACAAAACAGAAAAAGGGCTGTTCTTGCAGTATTTCCAACCCGTCAAGCCCAGAGTGGGAATCCCATGAGAAAGCCAGCTCTCACAAAACCCCACATCAAGAGGTTTGGATACGCGGCCCCAGGGTTTGCATCCCACCTCCTGCCAAGATCCCAGTGGGTTCAGAGGAGCAGAGCAGCACCTTGAAGGAGAGGGGACCTTGGCATCCACCACAGCAGGCAACCAGGCCAGAGGTGCAGCACGAAACCATCCTCCCTTCACCTTGCTTTAGCAGCGATAACGTTTCCTAGGAGTTTAGCTGCAGCCTTGCACTTGGCCAATGCTTTTCCCCAACTAGGTGACTTCAAGGTGGTTATGGGACACTTTGCTCCAGAGTAAACCCCACCTGAAGTGTTTCAAATCCCAGCTGTGAGCATTTGCTCCCTGCCTTCTCCCTGTGCCCCACAGCAGGCTAGCAGTGGTGAAATCATGGAAACTCAAGGGAGCTGGCATGGGTTTGGGCTGGTGCATCTCTGTGGAGCTAGCTTAGCTAATACTGAGTTGGGAAAGGGCTGAGGTCAGCCGCATCACCCTCTGTCACTGACAGCATGAAGGCAAGAAAGCCTGGAAATCAGTCCTTAGGGGAAGCTATAAATAAAGCAGCCCGGCTTTCAGGGGACAGTGAAACCCCACACACAGAGGGGAGTGAAACCCATTGCAGAGAGGAGCAGTGTTTGACCCCCTCCTTGCTCTGCTGCGGCCCATAGTACATCAGACAAGGCTGGGTCCTGCTGCATGGGACTGTAGCTTGTGGGGTCACAGCAAAACCCTTGCAGGGGACACCCAACCCAATGAGTTCTGCCTGGTGTCACTTCTGGAGCACCCACCCTCAGCTCTCCAAGGCCGTGGGACCTACTGTCTGAGCCTTCCCTGGGAGCTTTGTGCTCTTTTTCCGGCTTGCTCCTCACCAGTGCCATGGGCCAACTCTCACCCAACTGCAGAAATGGCTGCAGCACCCAGAACCCCCCGGTTGGGTGGGCTTCCATCACCGCCCTGAATCCCAGGCCACAGCACCCTGGATGGGGTGGTTGCTCCCCAAGGAGCACATGGTGGGACGGGCAGCCCCAAGGGGGGTTTGGCAGCACGCTGCCTCGGAGGCGAGGGCTGGAACGGGGCTTTGTTTTATGTCCTGTTTATCCTGCCGAGAGAAACAGAGCAGTTCAGTGTGCAGGAATCTCGTGCCCTCGCCCCGCTCCCCCGCTGCATGAAAGCTGCTGAGCAAACAGGAGAAAATCAAAGGCGATTGCGCCCCGCTGGCAGCCCACTGGGTTTCCGCACCGCCAGCCCCGCTGCCAGCTCTTACATAAGCCACCGGCTCGGCCTGGTGCTGTGCTCTGGGCTTTTTTCTTGTAAGCCAAGCAGCTGCCCCAGCAGAGCCTGTCTGGAACCATGCAGCTGTGCTACCCGCTCTGCTCCTCACGGAAGACCCCTCTCCTGCCTCTTTGCCAGCCTGTTGAGTTATTTTCCCCTCCTGTCAAATAAGCTGTGATACCTGGGCAGCCCGTCAATACACAACGATGCTACGTTCAACTGGTCATTGGCATGGCAGGGCATGGGTGGGGGGTGGCAGCCAAGCCGGGCTGTCCCCATGGCATCCTGCAGGCCCCAGACTCAATGCAGTAGGGAGCTCCTCACTTTGCAGCATGCACAGTGGAAGGATTAGATCAAATTAGCTGGTACTTGGAGCTGTAGCAGGATCAGGCAAATTCTGGCTTGGCTGTCTCTCTTTAGACTACATCTTGCAAACAGAAGGACTGGAAACAATTTTGTTGTCATTGCTTTTAAAAATGAAGCCAGCAGATGGTTTGGTAACCCAAATTGATGACTCTTTCCACAGCTCTAGGCTGCTGGCTTGAGAACCAAACTCAAGAACATCCCAGGTATTGAGGGACCAATCCTGCCTGCCTTACCAAAGTGCTGGCCACGATGCCCAAGACGGGACTGGATGGGAGGGACATCTCAAGGCTGCCAGGCTGTCAGCTGCCTTTGCTGCATGTCCTGCGGTCCCCAGCCACCAGCACCAGCAGGAAGTTGTCTCCGTTTCTGGCTGTGGTGTCGGCACAAAAATTAGCCAAATGGCACTTGGGCAGCCCAGGGCTGGCAGGGACATTAAGCAGGCTAGTCTCTGGATCCAAGAGTTATTTTTGGTTGGAGGGGCTCTAGGCAACAGGCTGGCTGCTCCCAAAGAGCACTTGCTCAGCATGGAACAGCCTGGAGACCCCAAGAGTATGTAACGTGGTCTGCAGCTTCTCTGGAGAGTGCAGCACGGTCTGTTTAGGGCACAGGGGGGACATGCCCTGCACACACAGCCCTTTGCCACTCAGTCCTTGGAGGCTGTTCCTATGGACCCATGTCCAGAAGCATCCAAGCTGCGCCTGAAAGGCTCACGGGTTAGGCAAGCAGAGTCCTTTTCTTACTGGCTCTCACCTTGACCTGCTGTGAGACTTCCCACTACTCCCTTCACCTCTCCTTCTCCATGACAGTCACAGGATTGAGGGCCAGTGTCCATGATGTCTCCATGCCCATCACACTGGGCACAGGGACTGATGGGGCTACCCACTGGTTGCAGATCTATGTGCTACAGCAGGTATTTAATACATCCAGGTTGACTCTCTCGAGCCATTTAGTCCTTACGTGTAGCCCCCACCTCTCTATGAGCACCTACACACCTGGCAACCCACGGTGCTGAGCTGCAGAGCTCTGCCCTGAAACCAGCCACATCACAGCACGGAGGAGTTAAGGCTGCCCCAAGAACCTCGGAAACATCTCGTGAAGCAGGCTTGTTTTTCTGTTACAAAGTAATTTGAAATTCTTGGAAGGCAATCAGGAAAGTACAAAGTATTCCAGCTCAGGACAGCCTGGGACTCATTCCTTAGAGGCACAATGGTTGTTTACTCAATCCCTCATACATTAATATCTAAAAATTCATGAGTTCAATTGTAAACAAGAAGTACTGGCTTTACAGTGTTGTCTATTTAACAATAGTGGTTCTAGTCTGAATGCTGATTTTGTTGTTATCTTTCTTCTAATCTTGCTATCAGAGGGTCAAGATCTTGCAAAATTATGGGAAATTTTTCAAGCTCATTTATGTCTGGTTTTGAAACGCATCCCTCTGAAACCCAAGGCCAAAGAAAGACTTTCAAATCAACATCGAAGGGTGCAGGCAGGGAGAAGAGCTGTTTGTGCCAGCACTGTCCTCTGGCTCAAGAACAGATGAGAAAAAGTCAGCCACAGATCCGTTTGTACTGGAAACCTGTAGAAGATTCCTAACGATTGAGAGGGAAGGTCCTCAAGGCAGTCTGCTAAGGGGACCAGCTGACACAAAATAACCCAATCCCAATCTGTTTCCAAGACAAAGCACAACTGGATTCTGGGAGCACTTGTACCAGCAAGTTGCTTGTGGTGAGCAGAGCTCTCATCTGCGTTCATCAGCCCGAGGACTCTAAGCTCAACAGTCCAGGACCGTTCCCAACAATTGATTTGAGGAAAGCCTCTGAAACTGCATCCTGATGGCAAGCTGGTGAGCCCAGCTCCCTCTCCTAGAAGGAACTGTGGGGAATGAAAGTGGAAAGCCTGCAGGATAGACATGGTCCAGAGCTCATCAGACATCACCTCCCCTTCCATCTTTGCTGACTGACTCTGCTACAGGCTCTTCTCATGTCAGACCTGTACAGCCTCAAGCTCCTCAGCTGGTCCCACTTACAGGCCTCTCTCCCTTTTGGGTCTGTTGTTTATCAGGGGGAACGAGCTGAGACTGTGGCTGTGGGCTCCAGGGAGGTTCACCAGGACATTCACAGCTAGGCTGGCAACAATTCCTGGCTCGTTTACAGACCTACATAAACACGCTGCTGCTTCAAGCATTATCATGCCAGGGAACATGGGGTTAGCTAAGCTTGCTTGTCTCTCCTGAGCAACCGCTAGTTGTTTTGGTAGCTTAAACAAGATGAGATCCATCCGCCTTGCTTGCAGAGTCATAGCGGATGAGCCAGCTTCACCCTGATGCTTTCTTGCGCCTGTGCAGAGCTCAGACACCTCCACAGAAGCCCTTGCTGCAAGCAGGTGAGAAGAAACAAGTCGGGAGAGTACCTTCATGGGTGATTAGGGCTATGTATGAAACCCTAGTTGCTTCTTCTGCAGACAGAGCCTCAGGCCATGAAGCAGCAGGCTGCATGCTAACCTCGAGGAAGCCATCAGTGCAAGAGGAGGAGGAGGGAGCTTCCTTGAGCAGGAGGTTCATGTATCTTTATCTCTGCTGCTGTCAAAGGGCAAGAGCTGGGATTGCGGCATCTTGGAAAGCCTCCATGCAAGCTATCTCCCGAGGACATCAACAAGTCTGGAAAATCACCTTCACTCTCTTGATAAAGTGAACAAATGAACTCCAAGGCAAGTTCCCAGGGAGCAATCACTTCTACTGGTTAGAAACACATCAGCTTACATTTGAGTGATGCCTTTGGCTTGCTCGAACACCTAAAGATGCACAAGCTTGCTCTCCTGCTGAGGTTCACCACAGTTTCAGCTGTGACTTCTGCCCTGAAGAAACCAGCCAGATGGGCAGGGTTTAGGGGATGGTCATCCAGCTGCTGCCAGATCTCTATTCAAGCCTAGATTTCAACCAGTGACGAAACTGGAAACGCTCCACAATTCGATCACTCTCTCTTCCTGCTCCATGAAAGACATCAGGACATGCCACCCGAAAAAGTTCATGAGCCTTTGACCTTTACTGCCGCCTCTTCAGCCAGAGATCTCCACTGAGAAGTCAGTGCCGCATCAAGACCTGTAGCGCTACAGCAATGCAAGAGGTAGCATCTGGCTCCCTGTTCACTTCAGCGAGCAGCTTCTTCCATGGGCATCATGGGAACATCCCCTTTGAGACCTTTATTTCTATGATCGCACACAAATATTCGTACTGGAGGAGTCCAAAGCCTGTGTCCAAACACCGGTCCCCAGCCCACCTCTCCAAGGAGGACACAATCTGCACCAAACCTGGCAGGACCATGTTGATGCTACTCAGGCTGATGAAAACAAAACAAAAAAAAGAATCCACCAGATTCTTGCCATAGCCTGAAGCAAAGGCTGCTTCTACTCCCTGCATGGGCTGGAGGTACCATCCTGCAGGCTGTAGGCAGGGTGGGAGCTCCTCCCTGACCGCCTGCGATGACCACAGCAGAGCACAAAGCCAGCCTGCTTTTACAGCTTCGCCTGCCCAGATCCCCGGCTCTCGCCCATCCTGCTGGTCGGCCAGTCTGCCTGAGAAGGCAGCTCCCTGTTTGTCTTGGATGACCTCCTGCCAGACCAGACCTTTCCACAGCGTGGCTCTTCTGTGCTGCTGAGAGTGGATTTCCTGCTTTTTGATCTAAATTTGCCCATCATTTCACCGAGTGCCTCCTGATTTCCTCCATCAGCCCTGATCTTTCCATCAGGGAGGTGGCCTCGCAGCCCAGGGCTCTTTGGCAGGGAGCTGGAGGAAAGGTCTGATGGTCAGAGCAAATACTGCTGATCCTCTGTCCCTAGAGCTGGAGGGGTGGAGAGGACCTTCCTTCGCTTCCCAGGCGGATCAAGTGTGGACGTGCAGTGCCCTCTGCCGATGCGGCCACCCGAGGAGGTGCTTGAAGAAGAGTGTGGCCACCAGGTCGAGGGAGGTTCTTCCCCCCCTCTACTCTGCCCTAGTGAGGCCACCTCTGGAGTGTTGTGTTCAGTTCTGGGCCCCGCAGTTCAAGAGGGACGAGGAACTACTGGAGAGAGTCCAGCAGAGGCTACGAAGATGGGACAGGGAGCCACCATGGGGTACAAGATAATGTTCCACTTCCCCTTGACCAGAGGCTCCTTTTCCCAGGAGAAATGTGCTGCTTTATTTTGAAATAGTGGAGGGAAGCAGTTGCATGGGGAGGACAGGCTGGTTGTCCAAACTGTCCTGGGGAGCAGAAGAGCGCTATCAGGAACCGCAAGGATCAGATGTGAAACAGCGAGGTTAGCTGTAGCCCAGCATCGTTAGCTGGGCATCCACTACCAGCAGACTTAATGGCTGTGAGGGGTGTCAGGTCTTCTGAACTGCAGAGCGATTGCAGTTTCCTGCTCCAAACTTGGGCAAAAAGAGCCAGCCCAACTGGCTTGGCAGGACTTGTTAAAGCCCTACTAAGGCCTTGTAGGTGTGATGGACCTGTGTTGTTCCAGCACAGAGAAATGTGAGAGCCTGGTACATCCCCCAGCGCACCCTGGGTCCTCCTCATCAAACCAGAGCAAACGTGGAGTTGGCAGGACACCCACCGCTCAGAGCACCTCACACTGCCAAACCTTCTCCTACCCATTCGGGGGGTGAGGAACCTAAAGTGAGGTTTAAAGGCTACAATACAAGCAGCAAAGTCCACACCTAGTTAATAAGATTCACATTAAGAGATAAGGCCACCCAGAGAATGACAGAGGTTTATAACACTGGCGGCAATCTGACCCCTGGCAGGTTTACGTGGCACAAGCCATGTCCAACTAGGTAGTCATCTCCTGGTCCTGGACTGATACCGTCTCCTTTCCCTGACTGCAAAGGCTGCATATTCCTTATCTCTGTGGCAGGGGAAGGTCACCGCTAATATGCAGTGCTTTCAAGTTTTGTTTGCTTTCCCTTCTCCATCAATTTTTCCAGAACTTCTAGGAGATCAGGACACACAGCAAGTGCTGAAGGATCTGGCTTAGTTTTCCACTTGATTGTTATGTAGCACACTTACCATCCTTTCGGAGAGAGAAGACCTCTGCGCCATCGCACAGCGCCTCAGTCTCCTTGATGCTCCTTCAGCTGAGACAAGGGCCTTAGCTAAGGGCTAAGGTGAAAAGCCACGTCTCTCCCGTAAACCAAAGCATGATTTCTGAGAGGAAGATCGCAGGAAACCACTCACGGCATCAATGCAGACAGCCCAGCTTGGAAACCTCAGTGCCTCTCTCAGGACCTGTCACTCTGGTCTCTCTCCCATGAGCACCATTTGTGGTGTTTTTGTGGAGGTATCAGCCCAGGACACTCGTCTTTCCCCTCAAATGCAGCTGCCACTGAGGCAGAGCTTGGCCGCTGTCTAACAGATGACAGCAATGCCATGCTTTAGGTAAATGCAAAGGAAAAGAGCCAAATGAATTCTCCTAAGAGGAAGAAATTAGGCTCAGGTCACACAGACCTGATACTTTCTGGTGTAAAGCCTTCATTTTTTGAGGAGCATCCCTAAACCAGCACATTCCAAGGTACTCACATCCTTTAGCACGGAGCCCGGGATACAGCTGAGAGTTGATGACAGGAGCACCACAAGGACCCGTCCCTGTTTCCGTGACCCCCATACCCTTTTGCCAAACTCCACCTCTGGCTGCAGCGTGCTGAGAGAGCACAGCCAGTATCTCTGGATTGCACCTAATAAAGAGATACCAGGCTGGGAGAACTGCCACCCCTCTGCGCGAAGTATCGTCTTGTTATCTCGCACCCGCTGTAAAGGACTGGCAGAAGAAATGCTGAATCAGGAGTGCTCAGCTGGAAGAAATGTGATTGTTTTTCAGCACCGGTGTGGCCCTGTGCCAGCTTGAAGCCCTCCGGTATGGGGAGCAGAGGATGGCCTCGGTAAGCGTGGTTCAGTGGCTCATTTCCTGAGACGTAGCTTAGTCCCAAATCAAGATGATATGTGCTGAAGCTGGGCAGTGAGAATGCCAAGAGGACCCACAGTACACCTTGTGACAACTGAAAATTGTTTCTTAGTACCTTCTGGCCTTTCCTCCCCAAGCCTGCAGTGAGGTGCCTTGGCTGCAGATGTTACTTTCAGCGGCAGCACCCAGGAGCTCCTGCCTGCACCCGGCACTGGTGCCAGCCCCGTTTTCTGTACCCCTGATTCATTCACCAGCACGTTGCTAGCCTGGCAAAGTCAGCAAATCCCAGAGCCACTCCTTAGGAGCCTGCTTGGAGCAGGCAAACAGTTCCCATTTCCCTGAGCTCAGCAGCCCTGCCTGATAAAGGGTGGGATGGAGCAGCTCAGAGGAAAGGGGACAGAAATGCTTTCAGCGCTGGCTCTCCTCCCATCAGATAGACAGTGCACGGCCGCGCAAAGTCTCTGAGGTACAGCTCTGGGATGGCCCTGTGGCCCCGGGATGTGGGCAAACCGGGCAGCAACAGCTACAGGCTGTTGCTTTCCATCCCACCTGGGCTCTATGGGGCACAGGAGTGGTTCCTGAGCATAGGGACGAGACGTGGCCATCCAAGCCCCGCAGCTGCTGCGCTCAGAAAATAGCCACTGGCACCAGAGTGAGACAGGGAGAGGAGGCACAGCGCACTGCCGAAGCTCATGGCTCAGCCATGCTAAACCTTTACGAAGGCCCAGCTCTGGGAGTAGATTGACCCCACTGCTAAAAGCAACAGCCATCCAGCTCCACAGCGTCTCCAGTACCTGTTCACAGCCATGTTCCTTGCCTCAGTTTCCCCAGCTGTCCAAATCATACTCTGCCAACGCCTGACAAGAACCAGCCTGGGCTATTCTACATCTTGGGGCTGCTCCAGCCGTGTCCAACCTGGTTGGGCAGCCCCAGAGCCGCCTCTGCCAGGCAGGACGGGAGGGCAGCAGGCAGAATTGGGTGCCCCTGCCTGACCCCTCGCTTACCTTCCCACCTGGGTGGCCATGGAGAGCAGGGAGCCCAGCTAGCCCAGGGCCAAGGAGCACCTCTACCAGGCACATTGCCATCTGCAGAGCAACATTGCCATCTGCTGCCTGCTGCTCATCAGGACACTCCAGCCTGCCTCTGCCACCCAGCCCTGCCCCTCAGAGGATCATAGGCTGGTTTGGGTGGGACCTTTCAAAGTCATCTAGTCCAACCCCCCTGTACTGAGCAGGGACATCTGCAGCCAGAGTGGGTTGCTCAGAGCTCTGTCCAGCCTAACCTGGAATGGTTCCAGGGGTGCAGCAGCAACCACCTCTCTCAGGCCTCTTGGGGGGCCAAGAGCCCCAAATTTGTTGAGGTCCAACCTACACAACAATCTCGGGACCACTATGGAAACACTAGTTGCTATCAGTGATCAGTAGCAGGTTTGTTTGAATTTCCCCCTAAAATTGGCAAATCAATTTCTTTAACTTTACGACATTCTGTGCTTTAAGCAGGAAAGGCTTGCTTTCTATACCAGTTAGAAGGTCTTGAAGGAGGCTTATCTCAACAGTGTTTAGAGAAACCAATGGAGCAGTTCGGCCTTGCCACATTCTCAGCAGTGTGAGGGGCCAAAGCTTCTATTCCAAAGTTTGCTAACTTAATAGGATTTTTTCGAGGTCTGGCACAGCAGGGAAAACAGAAACACGGACACCTGACCCTGATGGTTAAGTACATTATGTCAAGTCTTGTGAATTCAGCATTCAACAGTTTTCATAAAATTAAATCTGTCCTGAATCTTAGGACTCAAATAAGGTAATAAATTTAGGTGTGGTCAGGTATTTGATTTTTCATATTTATCTTTCGTGCTTAGAAGTAATATTTATTTCCATATTTAAAATAAGTCATTTTCCCAGCACTCGCATTAAACTTTCCTGGCTTTTTTTTAAGCCCTCATGTAGCTCATACTGACTTCCAGTTCAGAAGCATCTCACTTGTTTTGTAAGCGCACAGGAATGTGTCCTGAATTTTTGATAAAAGTCTTGCATGGCTGGTCGAACTGCTTAACACACTCTCATTCATTAGAAGTAAGAAATAGCACATTTTTTAGGCTAATTTCTTTTCATATAACCCTTTTATTTGTGAAGTAGGAATGGTAGTCAGGAATTTCTGCACTTCAGAACAGATTAGCGAGAGGCAGTTCAATCGAAGAGGAGAAAATTACTTGGCAGAACTTGGATGCACAAATCGCACTATTAACAGTACACAGAAAATCATCTGACCTCAGTCAGCTCTGTTTTGTCCGTTGGAGTTTTCTACCCTCGCTGCAGTAGATAGATAAGGCTCTAATGACCCTGTGTCTTAATCAAATCAAAGCAGAGATGAAAACCGTAAGATTTGGATGAGTTTTCCCATGAGATACAGTCAGGACTTTCCAAAGTGGTATTACGCAAGTGATAGAAATAAAACCTTACACATGGCAGTTCAAAAAGGCACATATGTGTTGTAATTTCTTTTTAATATGAGCTTTTTGTCAAGAGGAAGAAAGTACTAAATTGCTGATGGGACTTATCAGTCTTTGACACAGTCCTGTTTACTAACAAGAAATGGATGAAAGCTTGTTTTTCTGATCACAAAAGCAACTGGACAGTGGATTGGAGAATCTCTTTGCTCACAATTTCTTGCTTAATATCTTAGAATCATAGAATCATCAAGGTTGGAAATGGCCTTCGCGATCATCAAGTCCAACCGCCTACTAAACATTATCACAACCATTAAACCATGTCTTGAAGTGCCACATCCACATGTTTTTTGAATACCTCGAGGGATGGTGATTCCACCACCTCCCTGGGCAGCCTATTCCAATGCCTCGCCACTCTCTCAGTAAAGAATTTTTTCCCAATATCCAACCTAAACCTCCCCTGGTACAACTTAAGCCCATTACCTTTCATCCTATCATGAGTTACCTGGGAGAAGAGACCAACACCCATCTCACTACAGCCTCCTTTCAGGTAGCTGGAGAGAGCGGTAAGGTCTCCCCTCAGCCTCCTCCTCTCCAGACTGAACAATCTCAGGTCCCTCAGACGCTCCTCCTAAGACATGTTCTCCAGACCCCTCATCAGCTTCAGTGCCCTTCTCTGAACCCGCTCCACCACCTCAATGTCTTTTTTATACTGTGGCACCCAAAACACAGTACTCAAAAGTTGCAGCCTCACCAGTGCCAAGTACATGGGTTTCTCTGCTCCTGCTGGACACACTGGTTTTGATACAGGCCAAGATGCCGTTGGCCTTCTTGGCCACTCAGGCACACTGCTGGCTCATGTTCAGCTGGTTGTCCACCAGCATCCCTAGATCCTTTCCTGCCCTGCTGGCTGCGTTCCAAAGAGAGACAGCTGTAGCTGTCTTGCTGTTCGCAGTCTGAGCGTTGCTTCTGCTTTCACCATGTTTAAATCTCCAGTGGTTCTTCTTTTCCTTTTCTTCCTCAGAACCACCCAACGATGCTGCGCTAACAGTTCTGCTTTTCAAGCACCAGCACAGAAAGGCAGGCTGGGGTCTGCAGCAGTTCAGTGTCCAGTCCTGGACTCTTGCCTGTCCAGTAGGTTAGGTAGGACACCCACACACCTCTTAGCTGCGGATAATTTGGAGTCTCTTGAGTGAGAATACCATCCTTGCCCCCAGCCCATCGCCATGCGGCTGCTTCACAGTCTGCAAGCCCTGCTCGAGAAAAATAGTACAAATCTCGTCTTTTGCAAATATATATTAAAGAGATGTTCTGAGAAATTAGTGTGGCATCCTAAATATAACATGTGGTAATGCAGATGAAGAAATACAGCCCAAATACCTCACAGGACTAGTTGTTTTTTTTCCTAAAGTCTGAGTCCGGCCAACATCTGGATTGGGGAAGAGGATGTGGCTCGCTGCTCCCACACTGTGTGACTAATGTGGGATTGCATCAAGGGAGTCTAGGAAGCTGGAAACACTGCAGTGAGAATTTCCTATATTACTCACAGTATGCGGTATTAAACAAAAGCATTAGACTTATCAGTCATTTGGGGTGAGCTGTGTGACTCGTGTCTAACTACATTTTTTTATGGTTAAATATCCCAAATATGTGCCAAGAAACTCCTCATATCGGGCTGTGTCGTACACATTTATTATTTACTTTGGTTCTCATTCAAAAATAATGACTTATTTTTTTCTTTGCCTGGTAGGCTGCGCTATAATGATTTACTTATCAGATGGTAGCTACTGTATATGCTTGGCGCTATTTTAAAAAAGGCATCATAGTCAATTATTTTCATCCTGGAGCTCAGATTATACTGGCTTTATTGCCTCTAAAGATCTAATCTTAGCCGGTGCAGAGAGCACTCCAATTTTAAATGACGTCGTACATTTTGTATGTCTCAAAGAAAATTGAATGCAACTGCAGAGTGAAGCAGGTGGTGGTTAAGTCTACCATTTCTTAGCAGTATCCGTAAACAAATTAATATTCATTTATTTGTATATTGTTCATACTGCTAAGGCTGATTTTAAATTGCGTCACTGTATCTTTGTCTTCTTTATAAAATTATATATTTTTATGTTGTGAAGGTTTGTGGACAAAATTGGCTTTTTGTCCCCTGTGGGATGAAGGCGTTATTAAGGAAAATGCATATGACAATGGAAGTATTTTCTGACAGATTCCAGAGGTACATTCTTTGCATTTAAATTTGAGTAGAAATACTTCAGTATAAAAGACCTTTTTGTCTTATTTTTCCCATAGTTTGTAGAAAACCAATGTCACATTTCTGTGTGAGATGTAGCAGCAGCATGTTTTATTATGGATTCCTCAAACTACCAGACAATGATTCTGTGACGTTTTTGCTGGCAGGCACTACAGATAATACTGGACTGATGTTGTCACCTTATGGAGGGATATTAGGAATAAATTCTTCTGATAAATCATTGGGCAGCCTCAAACTACACTTTAGGAAAGAAGACTGAAGAGAATGAGGAAAAAAAGAGTCCAGAATGAAGGTACGCTGAAAGACAAATGAATTTCCTTTGGTCTTTTGATCTAACAACTTCCCTGAGGATCTAGGTGCGTGTGGTGCAAAGCAGATCCTGCTTTATTGTAAAGGCAACATAAATGGGAAAAAGTTTATACTGGTTCATCCCAAGTTGCATCTTACAAAATGAGGCAGCTTAAAGAAACTCCATAACCAGAATTGTTTACACTGCTTAATTTTGTTAGTGTGAAAACAGGGAGCAACATCACACATGAACCAAATTGCCACTCTGAGGGAGCAGCAACTTCTCCTGAAAAATTAGCTGAGGGCAATTAGCTGGGGACAATTAGCTGCAGGCTGCTCAACAGGAGGCTATTTAATGGGAGTGAGCCTCTTGAGCTGCCTTTTGTTGAAATCAGGGCTGCGTGTTTGTGGCCTAAAAAGAAAAGCAACAGTGATTACATAAAACAAGACAGTAAGTACTTTCTTACTGGTGGACTTCTGGTTTCAACGGGTGCGAACCTCTGCAGCAAGCCTGAAGTTGTCTTCAGGTAAGTGCTGAACTGACTTGAAATGCAAGACTTTGTGAGAGCGCTGAGCAAACAGAAGCTGGCATTAATGAAATATTCACTAGGTGTAAAACTCTTTCACCTCTGTGCAAGGTGAGTGAAATGTGAGAAATAAGGTAGCAAAAAGGAAAGGAAGACCTTAGGATGCTTGTGAGAAACCAGGATCTGCATGCGAATACATCGGACTGTGTTTCCTCTGTTTTCTGTAGAAAATCATGTGAGGTAGAGTTTCAAGTGCTGGATTCTTAATTGCCTCTTTATGACTTGCAGTTGCAATTTTCTAGCAAAATGTACCGTGGAGTCAAAGCATTTATTAGCAACAGGAGTGAGTAGGGTTGGAATCTCAAAGCACTCAGTATTTTATTTTTGTATGTAGCATTCTAGTAGGCACATCAATTAGTAGCAGTGCAGTATTAAGTGTCGAATGTGAGCTGTTAGTGCTTGTAGAAGCATTAGAATAAGACAGACAGACCACCAGGAGTCAAGAATGCAATATCGAATTTTAAAAGTGGAGAGTTATCTTTGGTATTTAAAAAACAGTGATGATTGGAAAACATCCTTCTTATAAAAGCATTGTTTATGCCACCCTATGCTGTGTATTTTTCTAATTTCCCTATTGCTCTTGCTCAGGATGCCTCCTTGATCCTGGCATGTGGTTTCTTTATTCAGGACTTTTATTTCCACTCCAAACACTTGGAAAACTTTTTTTTTTTTCATGAGAAATATTTCATATATGATCTTTTCTAACTAGATCTTCAGTGTGCTTAGCACAGGCTTTGTTCTGAACACTAGTCAGGAACCACCTACTGCGTAATCACCCGTTTCCTGTCTTCTAATGAAGGTTTATTCTGGTTAACCTCAGTCTGGCTTTCAACACTATTATCTGTGCTGCCTTTTAATATCGAGCACCACTCTGATCCAATTTTTTGACAGTTTTTTCTTGTGGAACATCTTTGTCTCCCTTTTCAAAGTAAATTTCTCTGGCTAGGAATATTGTTTTAGGATTATATCTATATTTTCTGTTCCTCTTCCCCCATCTTTAGCTTATTCATCATCTTCCTGTGTTTTGAAGTTGACCAAAAAGCCTTCATTCAGCAGAGCATATGAACAGAATCTTTGTTCAGCAAAATGCTTAGTTATGTTTTTCATTCGTGTTTGGACAAGCGAGTTAGGAGCACATGTAATACCGCACTAGGACTGGTTCCTGACCTTGTGCAGAGCAAGAATTAAGCACAACCTTACTCATTTATGTCAGCAATTCTCTCTCCTCTTCCGCTTAACACTCCCCACCCCTCAACTGTGTACAGTATTCTAACAACTGTATGAGCTGAATGCCAGACAGCTGTATGTGAATATGGTAGTTTCTATCAAACCCCCTTGTAAAATGTCATGCTCGGGTTATTGCTGGCAGTTTGGAACAGATGGGCAGAGAGGAAGTTTAGCACTCAATTAAAATCCACTGCAGCATTATTCTTGGTTTCCATTAGAGTCACAAAAGGTGTGGCTGATGTTTCTGTCTGTTAAAAAAAATATTTTTCATATATATTTATATTTTTTCTGTGGTGCCTTGTACCCACTCTACAAAAAAACCCACCTGTTGGTCCAGGTAAAAGGTGTTTTTAAATATTGACTTAATTTTATCTGGCATGAGGCTTCAGCTGACAGGAGTTCTCAATTAAAATCAGCATGGGGTGTGTCAAGAAGGTCTCTGCAGACAATAGACCAATACATTTCCATTGCTGCAAAGTGAGATTCATGCTAGCAACCCTATATATGGTACATTTCTGGGGTCTTTTAGGCTGCCTGCACTGTAATGGGCAAAACAAGTAAATAAAAATAAATAAATATAATATTAGCATGTTGCTGTTGCTTTGTCTGCACTCACTTTCTCACAGGTAAGACACAGGGAATAGGTGGCAGCACAGAACAGAGACAGAAAAAGACTGCACTGTGTTCTCAAATGTCCTGTTTTTTGCAGAATGGCCTATGTGTGGTGGTGGTGGTGGGATACCATATGATCCTGACACTTTTTCACTGAAATACATCCAGCCAAGGATACATCTCCTACTCTGAACTTCTGTAGTTCAGCTCAAGAGCTAATGCATCAGGTTTTTGGAATGACTATGAAATGGCAGACAATAAGACTCCCAATTTCAGCAGTATCTACAGCTTTGAGGTACTCCTATCTTTAGCAGAACCTCAATTGGCATTCCTGTCCAGCTGATTCTGGGTTAACTTCTAATGTTATCATATTTATTTGATAAACTAAGACCTTTGCTAGTTTCTTACTGTCCAAAGCTGCCTGTAAGGACAGCTGAGCTAGAGGCAGAGGACGGGTTGCTCCAGTGCAGGCAGAGCTCTGCCTGCCCACGCATCCAGCAGAGGGAAGTGTTGATCTAAAATATCCATCCCTGCAGTTAGAGCCTTTATTGTTAATAGCAAGCCACAATATTGCACCAGGAAATCAATGATCTGGAATGTATGTAACGTGATTTATAAATTCTCAGAAGGAGACAAAGAAGCTTCAGCAAATTCCAGAAAGAGCAAGTGTGATAATAATCAGGATGTGCCAGGGACTGAAATTAAGTTATATGGAGAACTGTGAAGCCTAGATGGTTTTTATCCTCTTAAGGAGAATAAATGGTAGCATGGCATTTTCGAGAGTTGTGATCTGCTGGTTCATGCCTCAGCTAACTATAAAGCTATAGCCTTTCGTATCAAAATAGGAGATCTTGAGAAACAGATGGGCAGAAACACACTTAGTGATCACAAGGCAGGTTGTCATAGGGTCCTCTATTCACTGGCTTCAGATAACTGCTGCCAGCATGATTGCCAGTCCAGATGATGTTGCTCCTGTAACTCCAAGCACTACTGGTGGGTTAAAAGACAAGTACGCTATCGCCTCTCTGCTACTAAAAAGAATGTTCAATAGGAAATATTTTAAAGTGGAAAATTTGACTGTAAATGTCACCCCCTTAAACATACAGGACTCTGCTTTGTAGTTTTCCCTTTCTTCCTACATGAGATTTCACAAAATCGTACAAGTGAAGGGATAGAAGTCGATGCTCAGGACACCTGTTATTCACACTGAGCATGATGCTGGAAACTGTTACGTCTTTAGAGATTCAGAGCTGGTTTCATAACACCGAAATATCAAGCTAAAAAAGATCAGGGGATGGCAGGATGTGTGAAATGCAACTTAGCTTTCCCTGGATTGTCAAGCTGTTGGTTTTCAGTATCATAAATGGCTGTGGCAGATGATTAGAAAAGGTGTTAGAGCTTGAAGAACATTTTCCAGAGGAAGTTGCTTGGAAAAGACTGGGAGAAATTTATCCTAAAATAAACAATTGCACTAAGATAACCCCAAATAAGACATTGATCTGGTAGGTATACAGGCAAGAGCTGCACAGCTCAAACCAGAATTGTTTTTGAGTAGGCGGTTAACAAAATATTCCCTTTGCTCAGATATCGTCACTTGGAGATTTGTGGGGTGTGATTGATGAGCTGAGTGCTCCCCTTGTGCTTCCCCAGGAGCTACTCAGTAGCAGAGTAAATAAGAACCAAACTTAGAAAGCTGGCTTGCAATCTTTTGCTCAAGCAGTTATGAACCTTCAGTCTTCTGACTCTAAATCAATAGATTCCCTTCTCATTTTAGCACAAATAGTTCTTGGGTTTACAATTTAATTAAACGTGATTTTTGTCTTCCTAGCCTGTTGCTGAAAAAAAAAAAAAAAAGAAGAATGTGTCAGATTTTTAAATTTTGAGTTAGAAAGATCATAGAACAAGACGTACTTTTATTTTATTTATGGGTTGGGTTTTTTTCTCACAGTAAGGGGAAGTAGTTCCAATAGGGTGAAATGGATTAAACCATTCTTCATCACCCTCAGCCTCAAACAAATACAGAGCAAATACTTTCTCTGCTAGGCTACCAATAGGACCACAAACTAGCGAAACAGACAAGCTTTTTTTTGTTTGTTTGGGGGATTTTGTGTGTTTGGTTGGGTTGTGGGGGGTTTTTTTGCAACATACCTGTTTGTGTTTTTTGGATTAAAAAGTGAGTTTCACTTCGAGCTTAAATGAACTGCGATGCTTCTGTTTTCAAACAAGCACATAAAACGTGGTTTAATGGCTCTTTGAAGTTGAAACTACTACTCGGAGCTAAATGTGTGCTGAATACAACTTGCAAATTGGTATTTCTGCCAAATTTAGTGTATGTGCAGTTTAAATGAAGGGTTGTTTTTTTTATATCTATGAAGAAACAGATTTTGGTGGTTTATGGAGGAAAAACAGTATTTTCCCTATGAAACGGATAACGAGACAAACTAAACATTACTATAGCAGAGCGTGAAGAGTATGATTAGAAAGGAAATTTTGAATAGATCTTGCAACGGAGCTGCTAATAATGAAAATATGGCAGGAAAATTACTCGAGTAGATAGCGCCATTCGTATGACTAAGAGGAGGCAGACACAGCCCACTTGTCCCAGTTATCTGCAGAAATCTAGGTAGGAACCAAGATTTTCCTCCAGGCTTTCATGCATTTACCCAGCAGGAGCAGCCTCTTCGGACATGTGGAGGAAGGGGCTGCCCTGCCTGCTAGAGAAAGAGGGCGCAGGAAAGTCAGATGAATCTGACTGATTTTTATTTTTTTTTAACAAACTTTTTGATGCTGTGACCAGGTTTCTACTGGAAAAGCCGTAGAAGGGTCTTGCTGTAGAGAATTACGCACTTTTTTCAGTCTGTCCTTGGCCAAAAGAGGGAGGGGGGGTGTTGGACCAGGGCTGTCCCTGGCCAAAAGCAGAGTGGGGAGAGAGGGGTGTGAACCTGGGCTGTCCCTGGCCAAAAAGGGAGTAGTGGACCCGGGCTGTCCCTGGCCAAAAAGGGGAGTAGTGAACCTGGGCTGTCCCTGGCCAAAAAGGGGAGTAGTGGACCTGGGCTGTCCCTGGCCAAAAAGGGGAGTAGTGGACCTGGGCTGTCCCTGGCCAAAAAGNACCTGGGCTGTCCCTGGCCAAAAGGGGACTAGCGGACCCGGGCTGTCCCTGGTCCCCTGGGCAGATGCTGTGGCAGGTGAGCGGGGCGGGGGCGCGGNGCTGTCCCTGGCCAAAAAGGGGAGTAGTGAACCTGGGCTGTCCCTGGCCAAAAAGGGGAGTAGTGGACCTGGGCTGTCCCTGGCCAAAAAGGGGAGTAGTGGACCTGGGCTGTCCCTGGCCAAAAAGGGAGTAGTGGACCCGGGCTGTCCCTGGCCAAAAAGGGGAGTAGTGAACCTGGGCTGTCCCTGGCCAAAAAGGGGAGTAGTGGACCTGGGCTGTCCCTGGCCAAAAAGGGGAGTAGTGGACCTGGGCTGTCCCTGGCCAAAAAGGG
>WEIS01009737.1:0-11836 GCA_013389965.1 Todus mexicanus | reverse complement strand
GCAGCTGTTTGCAGTTGGGAGTGGGCACAAAAGCAGCAGCTTTCAGCAGGTTGGCCTGAGTCACCTTATACTTAGCAAGAGCTTGGCAGATCCTGGGCTGGGGATGGCAGCAGTCACAGTGCGGAGCCACATGCTCCAAGTGGGTTAAGAGAGCAGTGCCCTTCTCTGCCACACTAAAGGACGAGTACCATAGTCTTGCTTGGTTTTACATACGCCTCTCACACTCGAGCTGCTCACAGTATTTTCCAGAATGCTTTTTCTGATGATTAAGCTCAATGGTACTTTCAGCAGAGAAACCCTGGGCTCTCATTGGCTTCTGCTGGCAGGGGATGGGGGCTGAGGGCAGCCAAAAGCAGCATGTACTTTTGCAGAAAGCAAATTTTCAAAAGCAGGGAAGGAGCATCAAACTCCCATGCACTGAACAGCTCCATCACCAGCTGAATCCTCACTGGAGGGAGTTGCTGATCCCATCCCTCTGGACACTAGGGAGCTCCCTCATCCCTTGGCACAGGCTGTTCCCCAGGCCTCTGACCTGCCTCGGCTGTGGGTTCCTCTACACCGCCTCTGCCCACACGGCAAAGGACCCTTTATGTCACTCAGACAGAAAACACCACTGTCGTTACCTCCCATGACACCAGCCACAGCAATGCAGCTCGTCATCAATGTGTGACACAAGCTCTAATATCCCCACTTGAATGCTACCAAGCATGTTTCTTCAGTAAATACCTACACAAACTCTAATAGCCCCACCTGAATGCCACCAAGCATGCTCCTTCAGTAAATACTTCATGAGTCCTTCAGGAAATTTCAACAGTTCTTCCTGCTTCGCTTGCTGCTGCTGCTGCCTTGAATTTTGGGAGCCCCGGCACCTCACCTGTCCCTGGGCAGGCCTCCACTGGCAGCAGGAGAAGGCTGTGCACCAAGCCCTGTCTTTACACCTCCACTTGGGTCTTCTGGGGCCAGGCAGCCACCGCTGTCCTTCCCGCCAGCATTACACAGGGACGCGCACAGGCACCTCCCTGGCCCTCCTCAAGCAAAGGTTGCGGGGATGGTGGTAGAAGACCACCAACCTTCCTGGAGGCCACCACCACACCAAGAGCTGGAAGGGAAGGTGATAGGGAGCTGCAGGGGAAGCCTCCACACCAGCAAGAACAAATACTCCGATGCTGTAAAGCCACACGCTATCCAAAGCCCCAAGCTGCTTTTGCTCGTCTAAATTTCAGCCAGCAGCGGCTTTCAGCGCCATGCAGCCGCTCCCCCATCTCCAGCAGCAGAGGCTGGAGCGTGCTGCCTCCCTCCTCCTGCCTGGCTCTGAGGGACACAGCATCGCTTTCAAAACTGGCAGGAGGCTCCCTGGCAAAGGCAGCCAACCCAGCCCAGCTGCTCTTGCAGGCAGCAAGACCAGGAAGCTGGGCCAGAGCCAGGGCAGAGCCCCAGGCTGGCCACTGCAGCCAGGAGCAGGCAGGGAGGTGGTGGCAGCGGCTGCTCCCTCCTGGGAGCGATGGCTTCTCATTTCTCCATCCCAGCAGCAGCTGCCACCTCGCAGCCTTGGCTGCTCCTGCTGCAAGCAGGGAGAGCTGCCCCTGCCTGCCTCTGCTCCACTGAGCAGCCCCACAGCCTGGCACCGGCTGCAGAGAACATCTTCAGCTTAGGGCGGCAGCTCAGCTCCAGCCAGCGCTAAGGCAAACCTCAAGCCACATGCACAGGTTGGGCATGGTTAGAGATGAAAACAAAAGATTGCTATCAGAGCTGGTTTGGGCGTCATTTGCCTCTGTTAGGGAAATGCACCGTTGCTCTGGGAACCCAGCCAGGCCCATGCCTTTCCCATCTCATTTACAGCTAGACTGGTTCGGGTTTTATGCCAACTGTGAAGAGCCTCTGTGCCTGGTTGCACCACTATAGAGACAAAGCTGCTAATAAGTGAGATCACCGTGACTCTCCAGTGCAAACATCTCCCAGCTCAGAAGCAGCAATAGCTCTGTTGTTCAAACACGAACAACTCCTCCTTTCTTGGGAAGGGAAGGGCAAAAGTAAAGCTCCTAGAAATACCAGAAATAAGACCAAGCCAGCAAACCATCCCCTTGCCCACACACACAGGAATGCCACGCTTGCATCCCACCACCCTGCCCCAAGGAGCCTACCTTCCTGACGGTGAGCAAGATGGTGAACAAGGGACCAGTTACACTGCAGCTCTCTCACAGCAGTTGAACTGCAGCACTATCCAGGTGACGCTGGGAAGGTTTCCTCCTGTGCTGTTCCTACATGACTCACTGTTAAAATAGCTGAAGATGATCAGGTGTGAGGTGCTCGATGTTGGTATCCCTTCTTCACAAAGAGCAATGACCTAGGAATAAACACACATCCTCTCCAAGGAGATGATTGTTCAAAGCACGAGTGCTCAGCACTCCTGGGAGCCAGCCTGTAGAATTTCAGCTTGTGCACTCCAGACAAATACAGAAGCGCTGACCAGCAAGAGAGTTTGGTTTAAACAAATGGTTTGGTGCCATTTAAGAAGAGGGGAGAGAAGGGGAAGGGGGAAACAAGAACTCAGTTTTGCAGGGAAGCCTCTAATAGCCTCAACAAAACCATAAACTCAGCTTCTCCATCCTAATCATAGAATCATTAAGGTTGGAAGGACCTCTAAGATCATCAAGTCCAACCTTCTAGCCAACACATCCATGGCCGCTAGACCATGCCCTGAAGTGACACTCCTTTTTTTGAACACCTCCAGGGATGGTGACTCTACCACTTCCCTGGGCAGCCTGTTCCAATGTTTAACTGCTCTTCCAATAAAGAAATTTTTCCTAATACCCAATCTGGAATCATACGCTTCATTTATTTCTAGCTCCTTAAACCAGTAGGCAATGGCCTTAGATGCTCCCCTTGACTGCAGCGCTTTAATCCATACTCAGGAAAAGTTTGCCCTTTCCAACGAATGAAACAAGCAATTCTCATGAGGGTAAGGTCTGGCCACAACTATACACAGAAGTAGGATATAAAATTTTCACCTGCCCAGACAACTTTTAATTATCGCTCTTTCTGAAAACAGAATAAACCGAATTTGTATTCAAATGTGGCAGCTTCTTTTGGTACAATTCGCATGTAACCTGATGGCAATGTTCTCCATCCTCCCTGAATTTGCTTTCCCTTTAAAAAAAAAAATAATCCATCCTTGAGGCCTCAGGAGCTGCCTCGATACAAATCACTGCAAAACATGTACCTTAAGTCAAGTAAGTGATAAACAGCATAGCTGTAGATGTCCAGACTCAGTGTAAGCCAACACAAGAGGAGGATTAGGCATATCTCGCCCAAGCAGCTCACAGATGCTTGCTGACAGCTGACGAACAGTGAAGAAGGAGCAGGTGGCCCCACTCCAAGCACAGGGCTGTCCTGGTGAGCACCAGCCTACTCCCTCCCCAGGCAAATCCCACTCCTTCCTACCTCTGCCAGCCCCCAAGCCTGCATACTAGGAGGAGACACCAATCTCTTGCAGGGGTACAGGTGGGAGGAATTTCCTCCACACCAGGAATTCGAGTCCACACCTCCTGAACATCTCTTCTCAACTTACCTAACAACTTACCAACAACCAAGGTCTCCAGCACCCACCTTCCTTCCTCACTCCCAGCTCTTGTTCTCATACCCTAAGTTGCTTCTGACCATTTTTCTCCTGGCAAGCTCTCACCCCCCACTGCTTCACCTCTGGCTTTCCAATTCTGTCCATAAATCACAGCTTCTGCTCTCTCCGTCACGCTCCACTCAGTTTGACTCCTTTGCCAGCTTGTTCCTTTCTCTTGCCTGCCTGGTACCAAACCTGCAGCAGTAAGACAAAGCCCTTTGAAACCTTAGAGCGAGGAAGGGGACAGTACACAGGTAAGTCTGCTCTAAAATCTGTAAGACCAGCAACTGAAAAACTGAGCCACTGAAAATCAGTGCCTCTAAACATGCAAAAATAGATAAACTTTGAAATTAGAAGTAGCCCAGGTTCAGATGCAGGCTTGGGGGTTGGACAAAGAGATCTGACAAAGGCTAGCCAGCCCCAAGACCACCCTGCAGCTTTATGTCCACACTTGACAGCATGGGTTGGGCTAAGCTTTCGAAACCACAAGATGAAACTGAGCAGTAACACTAATTCCACTTTGTCCTCAGGTTACTTTTAAAATATGGCAGAGGTCAAGAACAAGAAGACATGGGCAAAGATATTCATCCAAGGCTTTCCATTCTTTGCAAGTTCCAAATAATTGCATGTCAGGAGAACTCTTACGACAAGCAGCTTCATGAAGTGGTGGCACCAGACACACCTAACACCACCTACTTCCCATCACCACTATCAGCCCTGTGCTACACCTGGCAACTCCACTGGACATCAAATAGAAGTCCAGCCTTTGGAAAAACAAATCTCCTTTGAGATTAAAGCTGCAACTAAGAGGCAGCGCAGTCCCCGGCCACCTTTGTCTGCTGTGAAATATTATGGCGAGACCAGGAGCATACTCGACGTGGATTATGGACATCAAGAGGACACCACATAGCAGAACTAATGTTACAGTCGTACGAACTCCTCCACCCACTGGCTTTTGCTTGAGGAGGCATTAGCACAAGCATTGGTTCAAGCGAATGTAAACAAGCCTTGAGGCATCAGTTTTGTTTCTGCACCAGCAAAAGTCTTCTATCTACGAAGTGTTGCCTGTAAGGGTTGGGAAGGAAGAAAGTGAAAGCGACTCATCCAAGCTCCACACACAGCACAGAAAGACCCAAACTAGACAACAATTCATTTGGTTCTTTTATTAGCAGAAGTTAAGAATACAGCAAGTAGTAAGATCCCATCTTATATGGAACCATCACCAGAGTCCCCCAACCATCGAAACCCCAAAATGTGCTTCATTGCTTCCAACAGTAAGCAATTTTAAAAAAGAAATATACTGAACAAGGCCACTATTTAATGGGGAAGGAAAGAAGCTGTAGGTCCTAACTATTCTATGGCAATAACCTGCACACAGAGCAAGCAAGCCTCTGACTGCTGAGAGTAAGGCATTCAGGTGCCAACCTGGGAAGAGTTCTCAGCAAGAGCTACAGAAAGTGCACAGCTAGGTTGTTTTTATTGGAACACACAAACTTCTTGAACGGAGAGACTGACTGGGTTAAGAATAGCAGGTGGAGTACTGTGTTTTTGTAATAGTTCTGTGCTGTGTAGGACCAGGTTACAATCACCCTTCAAGGAGTGAACGTGGGATGATCCAGGATGGAGACTGCCACTTCTGCTGGTACGGTTACAGAGGTATCCCAAAGTGCCTTACAGACAACTCTGATTCTGATATGTACCATGCTTTTCTCAGACACCAGTAAACTTCCCGCCTGTCGTTGTCCGGGATGCCAGTGCTATTAGCCCTTACACCCAAGTTAATACTGCTCTTCACTTCATTTTAGTACCACATAGACCTGTGATAAACTTCTTCTGGCCCTACAGGCATCCAGTGTAGTGATCCTACTGAGAACACATCCCTCTAACCTCACAGACTCTGCTGCAGCACCTCCTTCTGCAGCTATCCTTGCTCTCAGAGGCTTTACAAAGGCTCCATTTGAGGGGAGAAGCCTTAATATGCAGTCAACTTTAGGAAGGCATTCTGCTTCTACTTGACTCCATTAGGCAAAGTGACTCCCCCAAAACACACTCCATGATTACCAGGACACGGGAAGATCTTTGCAATCCACTTTTTTCTCGAATGATGAAAATTCAAACTTGTAAGAGTCTTAAAAAGAAACAAAAAACCCCCAACAACCACACAACAACAAAAAAAAGCCCACCCTTTACCTTTCTTCCTTGTGAAATACAGCATTTTGAGCTGTTTAACTCATCTGTGAGAGAGGTAATTGCTCTGAATTTCCAGCTAAACACTCCAAGCAATACCTGTGCCATAACAAATAAAACGTTACGTTCAAGTTTCACCTTACGACTCCAAAGATTCTCCTCCAGTCTGGCTACTGACTGCGCTCCAAAGATCAAGCTACATCAATTACACAAGAGAAGGGTATATGCCTCCCCTTACATAGGAGGTGCGTCTGCTCCGCAGCAATCCAGCTGAACTCTTAGTTTTAGGTTTAAGAAATACCAGCAGTCCAATTGCTAAAGCACAGATGGGAAGCAGACCTAAGGGGAAAAAAAAATATTAAAAATGGAACTGCATTGGCCTGACTGTGGATTTTTCCTCTTAAAAAGAAAAATCTGCAAACTCCCTTGGCATACGGAGCCTGACACATGAGAAGGTAATGTGCTTGAGGTCTGCAGTAACTGTTAACTCCAAGTCCTGGAGCGCACAGCTTCCTCTTTCCAGTCCATCTTAACCCCACCTCTGTTTCCCCTTACATGCTCAACTACCTTTTGACAAGCGTAATACCATCATTTGTTCAGACAGAACAGAGCAGGCCCGCAAATGTCAACCATCTACTCAACAGGGGCCTTTGGGTATAGGCAGGCACTGATGGAGTTGGACTGTTTGCCATTTCACATGCAGTTATCCCGATCATGCTCCAACTCATATGATGAGAATCCAAACAACTGTAAGATCCATCATCCAAAACTATACGGGCCACGCAAACTTGGAAGGCAGCTGCCCCTCCTGCTTAGGCAGGGCACAGATGTATCTTTCAAGTTACTCAAGTTAAAAAAACTTACTAACACTGTGACCTGGACGACAACATGATTAATCCAGCCTTCACAACCCCTCGTGTCCATGTAACTGAACCTACTCCAAGTGCTGGCCAGGACCTCACATTGCCCAGGGCATGCCAGCCACCAGGAAAATCTGCAGGGCCAACATGCTTCACTCCTGGCAATTTTACCTGGTCCTCCTGCAATCATTTGTTTTGTGCAAAATTGAAACAGTGTGTGGTACTTGCATGTTGCATTCTTTACAAAAACCCTTTCCCCCCCCACCCATTGTTTAAAACATTTATATAAATTTTATTTAAACAGAAAGTTAGAAATCTTATTTACAATTTTTTTTTTTCCCAAAAGAGCATTTAAAATCAACTCCCAAACCCTCCGAGAGGATATAAATTTAACCTCGATTTTTTTTTTCTTTTTTAAAAACAAAAAAAGGACACTGCTAAGCTACCCCTCCCCAATTCTACAAATAAATATGGCATTGAACAGAAGCCGATTTGGAAAGGGTCCTCTATAGCTCAATCTGTAGATCCCAAGAATAAATTAGGGTTTCAGAATTTCCTGGTCTTCAAATTGATTTATTCCATTGCTTGAGGTATAGAATTTATCTTGGTTAGTCAGAATCCCCATGAAGCTCCATGCTCCATCAGCTGAAACTTGGATTCTTCTTAGGTATTCATTTTGCTAGCCTGTATGCTTCAACCGCGCTTGCGGTTCTGTTTTGGTTACGATCTTGGGCTGAAGACTGGTTCTACTGCATCCCATCTTCCTCTGTGCAGCCTCCTCCGACCGTGAAGCGGAACTCTTGGAGGTTCGAAACGCCGTGGAAGTGCACAAAAGCGCCAGCCACTACAAAGACGTGGAACAGCTGATGGGAGTGGAACTGTGAAAAATAAAACATTTCCATTCAGCCAGGGTACTTCGGGTTCTAGGACTACCCTGTCTCCAAAAAAGCCACACATTCAGCTGAAGTACACAGTAACACGGAGCAGCACCTCAAACGTCAAGCCGCAAAGTTCTTCAGGTTGCATGTTAAAGCCCATCCCTCTCCTATCATTAGCAAAATAATCAATTTCTCCACACACACACTCACCCCTTTCCTCCGCATTCATCTTAACCAGCCGGTCAAGCAACAAATATGCTACAAAAGTGCTATAGAGCAGCTCTGTGAAGGGACAAAGATAATTTCAGAGCTTTGGGCAAAAGGCTTATAGCAGGACTCTTTAAATTAGTTCCTCCACAACACACACTGGTGGTTTATTGATAAAAAGGGTTCACTCATCCAGCTAACAGGTACAAACACTGCTCTGGTCACAGGCAGGCATAAGCTTTACCAAGTGGATTTTGAATTGTGTTATTTTATTTCTTTGCCACAGAGAAATAGAACACAAAAAATGGTGCTATATTAAACCCTAGAAACAACCAGATGTTCTGAATGCATGCCCACGATGCTATTGATTACAGCACAGCAGAATGAAAACCACGAGAGCACTACATGACAAAACATGACCTTGTTTGAGGGAGGCCAGACCTATATGGATAACACTTGAAAAAATTCTATGAATTTATATTTGCATGCCCCATCGGAAGCTTGGAAGAGCTGGTGGTACACCAGTACTTTTGGAGCCCAGCTCAGTATCACAACAAGGCTTTGTTTGGCCATTTAGACAAACCCAGCACACTGGTGCTGTGCAAAAGCCACTCTAACAACCCAGGCCCCAACTCTCATTTCTAGTCGTCTTCAGGGGCCTTAAATTACATAGGGGAAGTCAAGTGGCTTTCCAAAGGTCCACCTCCCTCTCTTCTCTACTCTTGCTCCACCTGATTTCTTTCTTCACATCTTCCCCACATACTTCCTTCCATAGCCTACATGATCCTTTCCCTCATATCCAGTTTCCCCCTCCCATCCACTTGCTCACCCCACTTTCCCTTCTTCTGGGCCAGAGATCCCTCCAAAGACTACCAGCAGTGTTTTCAGTGGCTGCACAAGGAGGAGCCAGACACGGTGAAGATCTCTGAGAACACACTGAACATCAGGGAAATAACAATGCACTGTTCTGCACAGAAGCAAGGTAAGAGGTGTGTCTGCAGGATCCTCAAAACACACAGACACACCAAGGCTTGCAAAGTTGCTTACCCATCTATTAAAGTTCTCCAGTACAAGTGCTGGGGTGAATTTACACAACAGCAGCTACCTCAGACCAGTCAGTTTGCAATAACTCGGCAAGACAGGCACCAGGTAAGCAGGGCTCAGGGAGCCCACAGTTGTTTGGCTTCTTAAGACTTGTGCTTCTGGTGCACCAGTTTGATACTTGCAGTAAGAAAACATTGACACAACATCCTCCAGCCTCAAGGGGAACCAGCTTTCATATTGGTCTCCTCATCCAGTCATTCTGTAGACTCACCCAGATGTCACACTTGCCAGGGAAGAATCTCTCCGGGATGCGGGCAGCATATAGTGCAGCACCAGTGATGTACAGGCATGCCATGAGTGCCAGCCAGCCTATCTGCCCCATTGTGGCTGCTTTCAGGAGCCCCTCAGAGATGACAAAGTGCAGGGTGGGAATAACCCCACTAAGACCCAGACCTAGAAATACTCCTGGGAGGTAAAGAAAATGTGGGAGAGTCAGGTTTGAACACAGTGGTGGTAAAGGGAGACAATGAAAACACAAAAGCTCTATAGAAGGAAAACTCAGTACTGTCAAAGCAAAAAGGTTGTCACCAGAAAGGCAACAACTCTTGAAGATAGAAGAGCTTTAATGGCAAGGAAGTTCAAGAATGCAAAGACTTCCTCCATATATCAGAAACTACTTAGTTATATGTGCCAGCAGATGCTGAAATATTTTATTCACTGATTCCATCTGCCAGCTTAATGTACATTAAGCCAGTTACACATCTTGGACTGTAGAGGGCACCGAGACTACATGAACTACATCTCACTTGACCATAATCTCTCACTAGCAAGACAACAAGGAGAGACAATAGGAAACATAAGAGTAGCATCTGTGGCTCATCTCATCTGCCATGTATGAGAACATGGTTTATTCATTTATATTTTAGCAGTGAGTACAGAAATCTTGTAAAAAAGCGTGCATGGGGGGAATAATCACGTCCCATACACAAATTTAAAGTCTGGAAAGTTGAACTCTGAAGGTACAAAAAAATCTAGATTTACTGTAGACAGCACGTGCAGGTTAAGTAACAAGAAATATTATTGTTCAACACAGCTACGTGCACATTCCATAACTGCCCCCTAAAGCTTGCTTTCTTCCTATCTCAGGATGTGAAAACAAATCTGGTTTTGTTCTTTTGATCATGTGAAGAAAAAAATGGCCTCTGTTTTAAATATGTATTTCCTCTAGGCAAATAATTCAGATCAGTTCAATTATTCAATGATATGCTAGGGTATGAGCCTAGTATTCAAACCCAAGACAGACAGTAGAAGTACACATACACACATCAAGCAGTCAGTCATTTTTTGAAAGAGCACAAAGTAGCTGGAAATACTTTGCACTGCCTTTCCTCCTGCATGTGTTACTCTCCATTTCAGGAATGCACTTCCAGGACTCGCAACAGCCCTTATCTGTGCATCCAGTTGGCTACGATACATGCTGAAAGAAACCCTTCCAACCATCAATCCCAATTCAAGAATATTACCACTCTATAAAATTCAAGATTAGCTCTCTATAAAATTAAGCTCTCTTAAGTCTCCCCAAGACGTTGTTTTCCAAGTGGCAAGTAGAACGGAGGAAAGGCAGTCAAGAGGAGAAACACTTAACTTCAGGTCTTACCTGCCCTTACACCCCGGTATTCAGGGGTTGCAAACATGTCCCATTGTGAGACAATTATGGCTGCGATGCCCAGGACACAAATCACAATCAAGTAGATGAAGCAAGGCTGAGGGTTGCAATAGAAGGAGTAGTACAGCCATGGTACAAAGCTGCCCATTATGAGAAGTGCAATGCCAGAATAATCCAGCCTAGAAAAAAACAAAGATCAGTTTGATAAGAAATGCGAACCTTTGGAAGTCCTCATACTAACATTCTCTTTAGTAGAACAACTGTCTACTTCTCACTGAAAAATGAAGTCATTCTCACTGTTGCAATTTACTTCCTGATAGCAACTCTTCCACCAATGCCCTCCTACAGTAACAGTTTACCTTGACAGACAGCTAGTAAAGCCATTTTTGTAGAGTGATCAGCAATACAAAGTAGCCTTAGCCCACAGGTTTTTTTGAAGGAAACTCAGACTTAAGCTTCAGATGACAAAAACAATAGCACAGGAGTCCTCTGAACACAAAAATAAGGGCACCCAGTGGGTTGTGAGAGCACAGCCAACACAAACACTTTAGTATCTGACAAACACGAGTGAGGTAGGCATCAGCTCAAGTGATCACTAGAGAATGTCACAATTTTTCAACTACACTCTTTCTATACACCAGTGAAGAAAAGGAATCCCTACAGCCATTGCTTTTTACCACACCTTTACAAAATGTTCCCAAAAAAGGTGATGGGAGTTCATTTTTCAGTAGGCGATTTTAATTGTTGGGCTACTTTTGAGGTGGTCTTGTAGATGACATAATCCTAGGTTCAGTAATCTTACAAAGTATTAGATATTTAGCAGCCAGGCAAAAAAGAATCCAAGTATAATCAAAAGATGAAGACATCCTGATACACATTGTGGAGCCTTCTTACGTAAGTTTATGATTCAAAATTACTTTGAATAGTTAAAATGACAGTAAGTGACAGTTGCATTAAAAATTCAAAGTCCTGCAACTGAGCTCTAGGTACATTACTTACAGCAGCGAGATGTGAGCACACACCTGCCAAAGAGCAGAAAATGAAGTTGTTTTAAGACTAAAACAATGGCAGAAAAACTCGCACTGAAACGAGCAATAATTAGAAGCTGCTGCATTGAATCTCTGCTCAACTCTGTTCCAAAGTACATGCAGTGAACAACTCCTACACTGGAGCTCCAGGCATAAATCCCAATCCTGTTTCCCCACCTGGTTCCTATTTGGCCTGCCCTGTCCTCTAGGCACTTACTTGGAGAAGAGCCGGGAAACACCTTCTGAGTGGCAATAAACTGTGTGGAAGAGCCACGAGAAGGAGAGGCAGAGTATCGCTCCCAAGAAGAACAATCCAACAACCACCTTCTCCTGTACAGGTGCTACAAAGG
>WEIS01009736.1:6692-17759 GCA_013389965.1 Todus mexicanus | reverse complement strand
GACCCCTGGAGAGCCTTCCCAGCAGCGGGGAGGGATCCCCCAGCTGCAGCTCACCCCAGGGCTGCCCTCGCCGTGCCTCACTCCGCGCCATCAGCCGCTTCCCCCTGGAAGCGCCGGCAGCTCCGCTCACCTGCGGTGGAAGGAGCCTCAGCAGCAGCACCGTGGCCAAGTTTACGCCTCTGTGCAAACAAGTCGTGCTCGGGAGGATCTAATTCCCGTCGCTGTGCTGCTCACCCAAGGTGTTTATGGCGCTTGATAGGCTGGGAAGGAGGGCAGCAGATTGATCCCAAGATGGCAGGGTAGGAGCTAATGGGAACTGCTATAAAAGTTTAATATATGCCATCTCCCAGACGAAAGGAGGCTCCGGGGGAACTGACCTTTGAGCGCAGAACCTGCGAGGACGCGTCACCCGTGGGGTTACCTCCGCGATATAAAACCAGCACCAAAACCGGGGCGAGGGCACCGTGGCCGTATCGCGGGGAAACGGCGCCCGCAAGAAGGAGAGGCTTCTGCGAGACCGGAGGCAGCTGAGGGGTTAGCTAAGAGACTGGAAACACAGGGCCAAAAGATGCTGATTTAGTTGCCATTGATTTCAAGCGGATCTGTGCCAAGCAACGGAGCTCTTTGCACAGCTGAGGCCAGCGCCAGCTGCTCTCCACCCACGGTACCGACGCTCCGCGCAGCAGCGCCGCGCTCCTGCCTCCTCTACCTGGCTGCTCACAGCCACTAGTAAGGGGGAAGTGACCACCAGCACCACGCTCTCCACAAAACACAACTGCACGGGGGAAAAAAAATAATATTTAAAATTAAATTGAAGAAATCGTTTTGACCAGAGGTTTGGGGGTGAGGGGGAAGTGTTTCAAAAAAAAGGTGGCCAGTCAGAGTAAGTGAAAACTGCAAGGGACCTCTGGAGGCCAGCTGCTCCAGCCCAAAGGAGGGAAGACTTAAAGAGTCCAAGAGCCTCGTTTTAGGATTTCAGAACCGTTCTGCAGGTGAAGCCACCTGATCGGTGACACGTTTGTTTCCCAAAATTGCCTTTAAAATTATGCGTACAAACCCGGTGCTTTCAAACTGATCCTGTCGCCCCATTTCATCCCAACTGCTCCGCTCAGGAACCATTCGGCAGCATCATTCATCACTATCCACACACTCCCCCAACTCTGGATTTCGTGGCTCTACCCAGCCTTACACCCCCAACAGCCTCAGCTCTCCCCACAACCAACTGCAGCTCCCTTGTGCATCTGAGGACAGGAACAGTATTTAGAAAACCAAACCCAATCGAACGCACACCATAATCCTCCCAAGTGTCCTTCAAACGTAACTCAGACTCTCGAGAGGAACAGCATGCAAGAAATGGAGAAGCTTCAGGAAGATCAATAGTTCCTTGCACATGACGAATATTTCTTCTCCAGCCCGGTACAGAACAGGCTCCGCGGCATCGTGCAGATCTCCCAATGGCTTCTGTTAAAAATTCAGAATAGAATACGGAAGCTTTATCGATTCTTTGCCTGGCGTTTGCTGTAAGTGTCTGGCACCCACCAAGGAGGAGCTGGCAACCGCCCGGCATTGACGAGGCTGCCTAGAGCCCAGCCTGGCACCCGTAACCACCAGGCATCGCCGAGGGGCCACCACCACAACCGAACTGCCCAGGACGGCTTCTGCACGGCCCTGCGGGGCAAAGCGGAGCTGTGAAATCAGCCGTGGCGATGCAAACCTTCAGAATCGCGTCACTCTAACGCTTCAATTTGCCAGGAAAAGTCGCCAGGGCCTGTTTTCAGAGTTAGCAGTTTCAAAATCGGTTTCTCGTTATCTACTCACCTAAACAGCAACGTTGCCCTTTGCTGAACGCAGATCATTAAATTAGAACAAGTTGAACACGTTCCCCTTCCTGCACCCGAGCCCCTTGAGCTTCGGGAGCCCAGCCCATGCCTGATGGAACGGAGCAATTCAATAACGTGATTAAAAGGTCGGGGCTGCTCCACAAACAGCCCCAGCGAAGGTCCTGCTGCAGCTTTCACGCACCCGCCTCTTCATTTCAGAACAACTCGCAATAGGGACAATAAATTAACTAACCGGAAGGGCTCGCACAAGCGACTCAGAGGCAGCTCAACGTGAAGCGCTCGAGCTCGCGGCGCGCGGGGAGCGGAAAGGACGGTACCCATGCGCTCGCTCTCTGCGGGGAGACGGCTCCTGCTGGGATCCCCACCACGCAGCGCACCGGAGCTACACCCGCTCCTCTCCGGGAGGGAAACGGGGGCGAAGCACGGACTGGCTGGGAATTTCCCTCCTCTACAGTGAGGAGGGACGTGACACTAGCACTGGAGTCCCTTGGCCCACGCTGGTCAGACCCGGCACAGAGCCGAGGCGGTGGTGTCAGACACGCCACAGGGAGCACCCACTGGCTTCCCACACCCATCTCCTCTGCCGAAGAAGGGAGACGGCAGAACGCACAGAGCTTCCCGGTGCTCCCGGCAGCGTGTCCACTCCAGCACAGAACTGCTGAGCCTTCCTACGAGCAGAGCTCTGCCTCGGCATTCAAAATCCATCTTATTCATGAGCAGCCTCTGCCAGGGCTACGCTGCTCACCGAGACTGGCAAACCCTCATCTCGCAAGGGAAAAGCAGTCCTTCCCAAAGCTGCTTTTTCTTCTCAAAACACCCACCAGCCACAACATTCACTCAGTTAGCAGAGCCCGCGTGCCGTTGCTATCGCTCGTACAACCATCAGGGTAGCAGAGCATTAAGCGATGTACAGGAGAGGTCGGGAAGAGCATCCTTAGGACCCAACGCACTTCAAACCAGCCCTTTCTTACGGATGACAGATCCAGGCCAGGGAAAGTCTAAAATGGGACAGTACTGCCACACCGAGCACTGGGGACAAGTAGCGAGTGCCCTTCCTCCCCGCCCCAACACACCTTCGAGGAGAGCCACGTTTGTGTTGGTGCTGCCCTGGAAACCTTTGCCGGCAACACAGACGGGGATTCCTCGGTGCCTGTTCTCTTCCGCGTGGCCCCGCGTGGCACAGCCCCACAAAGGGAGCGCTGACACGGAGCTGGGCTCCTCCAGCTCTGCTGCCGGCAGCACCGCACACGGCGTGGAGAACAGAGCTGCAGGAACGCTCAGGACATGCAGAGAGGATATGCACATACACACACCCATCTCTTCAAAGCATCCCAGTAAAAGCCATCAGGGCGTCGCACAGGAATACCCAGCCTGTCAAAACCTTGCTAATCTCACCAAAAATACACTCGTGACTAAGGAAAACCCTTCCCTGACTTGAGCGGGCTGTGATCCCGTCCCTTATTGACACGTCCCCGCGCCTGATGTGCACCAGCTCTTCGTGCTGCTTCATCACCTACCCCTTAACAGCTTGGTCTTGAACCGGAGGCTTTTAAACACCCGGCAACACCCAAATGTCCAGCGGAACTTGTACGAGAGGGTGACGATGGCACTGGGGCAGGGCACCACCCAGCCCAGCCCAGCCCAACCCAGGAGCTGACTCCCTCCAGCTCCCCGCAAGGCGCACACCTCCAGGCAGCTCTCACCTGCGCTGGCCGCCCTCCCAGGCCCGCACGCTTGCGGCTCCGCAGCACCTGGTTTCTTACCTGCAGGCCAGAGCGGCTGCCTCCCTTCTCTAGCAGCGATCACAGGCGGTGCTGCCTCTCAGCCATCGCCCCGGTACCGCCGCGGGCACAGGTCTCGGAGACACCCCAGGGCGCCTGGAGCCCAGGGCAGGCTCACCGCGCTCGGCAACGGCACCGAGTCGCTGCCACGCACCTTCTCCCACACCTGCACTTGGCTGCCAGGCCGCGAGACGCCCGAGCGTTGCTGGTTATAAGGTTATTGGACTATTGCTCGTGACGATGGGAGTGTGAAAGTTTGCAGTCGTGATAACACATTTCAATTTAGAAGAGAAGCAAATTGAAGACATGATTAAAGAAACCCTCACGCACAAAAGCCCTGACTGTCCCTTTATGCAGCTGACAAAGGAGCTTTCTTCCTTCCCTCCCTACTCCCTCATAAAAAATACAAATTTAATCTCAACATATAATAAAGACTGAGAGGAGCAGAAAAATTAATTTAATGGTTTCTCCTGTGTGCATTATGCAAAGCAATTTTTAGCCTAGAAAGAGGTAGCGCAGTTTACCTAAATTGACTCTTGAGGGTATTTTACATCGAATGAATGTTTAATAGATGTTAGCTCAGTTGAAGTAGTAAATGGCTCATGGAAGAGAAATAGCTCTAAATCTCTTCATAAATAGTAATTTTTCCACCAGTGGTTCTCCACGGGCCACAGGCAAACCTGCACTACTGGAACATCACAGACAACTGCTGCTCCCTGTCGCTGCTTGTGCTGCCACAGAAATTCAGCGGAGTTTGGGGGATCGAGCTGTCTGCTTTTCCTCCCAGGTACACGAAATGTTGCACAAGGGTTTTTCCCGGGTGCGCTGGGAGCCCAGACGTGGCTGCTCTGGCTCGGCAGCGGCACGGATCCTGGTGGGATTGCTGACAGCCCAGAGCGGCAGAGCTGGGGCAGCACCGCCCCTCCTCGCATCGCACCGCGGCGATGCCTGCGGCTCAGGGACCCAAGCGCAGAGGAGCGGCACCGCTCAACACTGTGGCAATGCACAGGCTGCCAAGGCTGGGACTCAGCGACAGCTCTGCTTTGTAATCTTCCCTCTTCTCGCTGCTTCAACCCTTCCTACTGCCAGGGGGTCAGAGCGGCTCCCAACCGCACGCCCCTCTCTGGCCCCAGAGCACGCGAGCAGACTCCCCCGCCCAGCTGCGCCCCACACCTGAGCCCGGCTTTCCTCGGACACCTCCTCGCTCGCTGCCCACGGCCATGGAAAACGGGAAGCTCAGCCTCAGCCCAGCCACTGCTCTGACCCCCGGCCTCGCCACCAAAGGGCTGGTGATTGCTGCGCTTCAACTCCTGCAGGGACACCAAGATGCTCTGGTGCCACGTGCAACGACTCTATGAGAACACCAGCTAAACTTGGGCCAGACTGGTTAAACTTTGGTTCAAACAAAACCCACTTCTTCCACTGTGGACTAGAACAGCTAATTTTACAAACCTCCCCAGCCAACCTTGGTGAGAATCACCGAGCTCCAGATGCACCTCCCGGAGCAGCTACCTGCAAAAAGGTTTAACTGTGAGCCCTCAGAAAAGGTTGCACAGAACCTCGGAACAACTGGTCTCTGATATTGACTTATTTAACAATCAAATAAACAAGGCAAATCCATCTATTAATGCAGCCCCTAACTAGGTGAGCATCTGGAAAGAACTCTGCTCTAAGAACTGCAACTCGGCGCAGGTTGCTGGTTTGCCACAGCAGGCAGTGAAGATCACAGAGGGGTGAAGAGAGGCTTTCCTCCGCCTCACGTTCGGATACAAACGAGGATCTCGGGAAGCACACGGTCGTGTCGTCCTTACAGCTGACTGCTTCCAAAAACACAACTCCCAGAAACCACCCTGTGGAGACTGCTGCAACTGAACAGCTCGCAGAGGGAATGCTTCACAAACATAGACCCACGAGCAAAACAAAACAAAACAAACAAAACCCCCACTCCTAAAATCAGCCTGAACAATCCAATTATTGACAATGTACCACAGTAGTTAGAAGATAACCAATAATAATAGTAATAGTAAAACCAACAACAATAATAGTAATAACAACAACAACAACAACAGAACTGCAACAGCAGAAGGGTCGGAGAGCATTAACAAGCAGCCGGTTCACAAATGGGTACTGTTCCCTGCTGCTCCCTACCAGAAATCCGAGCACAAGAAAAACAAACAAACCAACCAACCAAACCCCAACCCAACCACCTCAGTTTCACAGTTCGCTACCTCCTGTGATTTTATGTCAGCAACACGTCGGCCTCCTCGACGTGCTGCACAGACACCAACAAATTAAGAAAGCCTTTCGTCCCTTCTAAGCCGGGGCCATCGCATTTGGACGTTTACTTTCTGGAGAAGTTTATAAAACCCACAAAAGGTGTGGCTGAAAGACCAGCCGCCCCCAGAACTGAATTAGCTGTACCTCAAAACCTCCCGGCAGTCACCCTCTGCCCTGAACACTCCCAGGTGACTGGAATCTCAGCTCCTTCACAAGTTTTTGGGTCACACTGCTGTTCCAGTGAGAAGGTCCTTCCCAGCGTTTGACCTCATGTTCCATCACGGACAACGAATGTTCCAAGTCCATAAACTGAAAATACAGCAAAAAAATTAGTTTCTTTCCTGCCATTCCCTTTCTTTCCTGAAATTGAATAACTCCAGCTCCAAGGGAGACCATTGAAGTCTTGCTTTGCATTTCACAGTTCAGAACTTGACCAGCTGTTTTTGCATTAAACCCCACTGCTGATTTTCGATCCTTTTACCCCTGGCAATATGAGAAGTATTTTCTCCTGTCCTCACGAAACCTGCTATTCCCCTTTCTCTCCAGCTTCCCCTGCCGCACCCCCTCTCCTAACGATCGCGTCGCACGTAACACGGCAGGACAGCGTCATGATTCTCACCCTCGGTCAGTCGCTCCTTTGCAGCCCTTGTCAACACCTCAAGCTTCACCTTCCTCTGTTTCTATCTTAAAAAAATTGCTCAGTAGTCCCCGAACCATTTTGGTTGAGGAGATCTTGCAGATCGTCAAGCCCAGCCACTAACCCGGCACCGCCAGGGCACCGCTGGCCCGTGCCTGCCGTCCACTGCCTGCATTTAACCTGCGCTGGAACTCGTGGGGCAGCTGCCCGCTGGCAAGGAAGGGCCTGACAGCACCGAGACCAGCCCCGCACGGGCGAGAACGGGAAACGCGCAGCTGATGAAACGAGAAAGTCTTGGCTCATACGAAGTCCCCACGAACTCGACTTCTTATGGTTGTGTGCAAAACCTGAAATACCATCGCCCGTACGTGGAAGGCACCTGAGAACTCATCACCTCAAGACCACTCCTCTAACAAAATCATCCTCGCAATCCATTCCATCCAATGCTGCAGCTGTTCTTTTTCACACTGGCCGGAGCTGATGCCTTCGGTTCACAGCTGAACACAATCCACCTATAAACAAGACTAATAAAATTCCACCCCCAAAAAAGAGATGTTCTTGTATAATCAGTCACTTCAGTATCACTCTTGGCGCTCATCGCAATTACAGAAGTGAGACAACATTTAATACAATACTGCGGAATAATCTCGCAAAAGCATTTGTCTAAACATGTTTGTCCTGCCTTTTCGCGTCTGCTTTGCTCCAAATCAGCGACTCACCCCAAATCCACGTTCAGAGAGCTAAGGTTTTCATCTCTTTCGTCATTACAAGCGGCACCTGACAGGTCAAGCTGCAGTTACAACATAACAAACACGTCCTGAGCTTCATCTCCCGGCCCTTCGACAGAGACACACGAAGCAGCCGAGCCAGGGAAGAAAAGTGACTCTCAAATCTAGTTCAGCAGCTTCCCCAGCTCTGACTCATCTGCAGTCCTGTGGCACCACTCTTCCATCTGGAAGATAAGCTTTGGATGGATGTGAGAAGGAAGGACTGATACTGTCACTTTTCCTATAAGTTGCACTTGAACTGTTAAGGGATCAAATCCGAACTGACAGAAACATTTCTTTGGAATCTCTGTCAACGTCGGCGCGGCTCCTTGTGTCACAAAGAGAAGCAAAAGCAAAGCCAGCCGAGCAGCAGCTCGTCTAGATGAAGAGACAAAAGGATGCTTCCCAAATTCAGACAGAATGATGCGCGCCTCGCACCTTACGAGTTTCTGCTGCTCTTGCTTGGCTTGTCTGTGCCAGCCCAGCGCGCTCTGCCGGCCCAGCACAGGAGCGAACTCGGTATTTCGTACGCCTGCACAATCACCTAGACCCAGGTCGCGGCACAGCAAACCTCCTTCTGTCCCTCTGCCCGAGCGAAGCTGAGCCCCAGCCCAGACCCTTAACACCAGCTGAAGACAGAAAGCCCTTCTGCAAGCTCAGAAAGAACACGCCCGGGGGGTTACACGCCTCCTGCAATCCCTCTTGGGGAAGGGGACCCTGCTCAAACTGCCCTGACACACAGGCCAGGCCTATTTTCCATCTCGCCTTCCCCCACTCCTCTCCTCTCCCTCTAAACGCCAATTCCATACAAATAATGCCGTAGGATTTGTCTTTCTTCCTCATTTCTTGGGTCTCTCTGCAAAGAGGAGCCTGTCTGGCCAAATGTCTGGCAAGACCTCCAAGCCAACCTCTGCACACTGCCAAGGGTTGTGCCAGCGCGGACACCAAAGCTCTCACCACCCTACAGATTCTCTCTTGCTGCAAGGATTTTACCCGGGAGGGTTCCTTTCCACACGCCAGCGCTGCACGGAGCAGGACCCGCTGCTCCCTGCCGGAGCCCTGCCAGGCAGTGACCAACCTGGACCACGCCAGGCTCCTTCGCATGGAACAGCCCTGCCCAGGGCTGCAGGCAGTGCCGCGCCAGAGGAGGAACCCCCCGAGCTCAACAGCCCCGACAGGGACCAGCGACTGGCCAGCGCCAGCCGTGCCCAGGCTGCCCCCCAAGGGGCTGCCCTGTGCCCCTCAAGGGGCTGCCCTGTGCCGCCCAAGGCTCTGCCCCGTGCCCCCCAAGGGTCTGCCCCGTGCCCCCCAAGGGTCTGCCCCGTGCCCCTCAAGGCTCTGCCCTGTGCCCCCCAAGGGGCTGCCCCCCAAGGCTCTGCCCCGTGCCCCCCAAGGCTGCGGGGGCTCGGCCGGGCCTGGCGCTCCCTCTGCCGGCCCCAGCCGAGCCGAGCCGAGCCGAGCCAGTCGGTTCTGTGCGCTAACCCTCAGCCCGATGAGAGAGGGAACGCGAGGGGCTCGGCCGCTCCCACCTGAGCTCCCACGGGGACCAGCAGCCTCTGGCTGCCGGCCCCAGCCCCGGCAGCAAAGGATGCTCCGCTCCGGGAGCAGACCAGGCTCACACCACCCGGGAGCTTACAAAGCGTTGCACCTCCTTGGCCGCCCTGAAAAGTTGCACGCCGCAGGTTTGCGGAGCACAAACGGGCTCAGAGTTTGAGTCACCAGCACTGTAACCCTGGCGGTGCCGTTTCCAGAGCCCCCTCAACACACCTCCCGGCGGGCACGGAGCGTCCCTCCTCCCGTCAGAGCTCCCTGGAGGTTTAAAGTCACCTTCCCGACCGCGCACCGGGCGGCGGAGGATGCTCGGCGTTAGCTCCGGTGTTATCCAGGGTGCTGCTGACTAATGGTTGTGCCGGGAGCTGTAGCTCGGGCTTCCCCAGCCCAGCTCCGCGCTGCCAGGGCGCTGCTGCTGCTGCTGCCGGAGCCCCCGGGGGGATCCCACCCGCTACCACAGCGAAGGGAACAGGGGCTGGGGCAGGGCAGCAGGACAGCGATGCCTGCCCAGGACTGTGTGCGCACAGCCACAGCCACCCCCGGCACTTCTGAGCTCGGAGCGCCGCAGCTGCCCCAGGGATGCGCACCCAGAGCCAGCTCCGCTGCTCGGCGTTAACCACAGCCTGAGCAGCCAGCACAGCTCTGCCCGGCTCTGCCCAGCCCGGCTCTGCCCAGCCCAGTCCATCCCAGCTCTGCCTAGCCCAGCCCAGTCCATCCAGCAGGCACAGCGGGCGCTTCTCTCCATCCAGCTTCACCTCCTGCTCTCTCCCACTCCCCAGTGACTCGGCAAAGCTCTAGTGTGCCCAGGGCACCCTCCCCGACCTGGAGAGTCAGCAGCTGTGCCAGGCAAGCGATGTTTGCCGTCCGAGCTGCTCCTGGACACAGCTCCCCGCTCCTCTCACCACCACCACAGCCCAGCCCCAGGCTCCGGCGCTGCTCCGAAGCTCCCTTTTCTGGCCAAGCTACAAACACCCAACCTCATGAGCGGAATTATTTCACCGTAATTCACCCCTCTTCAGCATTTTAACCGGGCTACTAAGTGTAGCCTCCCCGGGGAGCAGGGGATGGACAGCTGGGCACGGGAGCTGCTGATCTACAATGCCCCGAGAACGCTCCTCAGGTGCTGGTCCAGAGCCTCCCTGGGACTGCAGCAGCGGTTTCCCCAGTCCGCGCACCCTCAGCCTTGCACAGGCGGGTTTGCACCGCTCCAGCACCTGCCTCAGCTTCCCCACGCGTGTCCCTCAGGACAGGGGCAGGGGAGCCCTGAGGGGAGCCCCTCCAGCACAGCTCTCACGCACCTGCCCGCCGAGGGCAGCTAAAGCTGTGCCACGAGCTGCGTTGGAACCGCACAGAGCACAGCACCTCTTTCTCCTTCCCAGGGAGAAAAGGAATTGCAGGCTCTCGCCACCTGAAATCCCAAGGACGCACAAACAAACCTAAGAGATGCCACCCCAGAGGGGTTCTCACATTTACACGTCGTTACAGCACAAAGAGGCAGCGCTGGGCTTCCTTTGCTCCAGCCTCCCCACGCCTGGTCCTGCGCTCATACTGCTTCAAGAAAGTTCCCATTTGATTTTACTTTCTTCCACACTTAAAAAACCCCCAAACAAACCAACCCCAAAGCAGCAATTGAACAGCAACATCTGCAGGTCCGGCAACAAGAGAAGTTCCACGCACAGCCCGTTAGCTCCCGCAACCCGCTGCCTGACGGGGGGTTCAGCAGCAGAGCCCAGCACAGCGGGGAGCGAGCAGCCAGCCCGGCTCAGCTCAGATCAGCTCAGCTCAGCACAGCGGGGAGCGAGCAGCCAGCCCAGCTCAGCCCGGCTCAGCCCAGCCCAGCTCAGCCCGGCTCAGCCCGGCTCGGCTCAGCTCAGCTCAGCTCAGCCCAGCCCAGCCCAGCCCAGCCCAGCTCAGGGTGCCCGGCTGCTCGATAGCTCTGCCGGTCTCTCCGAACGCTTCTGCAGCGGCCAGACCGATCTCACCCCTACCGGGCACCGTCCCGGCTGCTGCGCTGCAGCTCGGACAGTAACGAGGAGAAGGGGCTGGGGGTGCCGAAGGGGGACTGGAGCTACTGGGGGTGCCGAAGGGGCTGTGCTGGTGCTACTGGGGGTGCCGATAGGGGCTGGACTGGAGCTACTGGGGGTGCCGAACTGGAGCTACTGGGGGTGCCGAAGGGGCTGTGCTGGAGCTGTCGGGGCGCAGGGACCATCCCC
>WEIS01009730.1:6942-26749 GCA_013389965.1 Todus mexicanus | reverse complement strand
CCACTTTTTATTCTCCAGCCTTTCAGCTTCACCTCAAAAATAATTTATGAGCATTGTGGCAGACAAAACCTCCCTTCTTTTCAAAGGAGTTATGCTCTCAAAAAAGCGGCACTGAAATGGGTCCTTTAATTCACTTCTTTTTGTGACTATCACCTCATACACATCTCTTGACATATGAATAACTAAATTATGCATAACTGAGATGCTTATGATTACTGGATCCAGTTAAAAGCATATGAGACCCTGGGAGCACAGCAATCTCCACGCACTGAGGCATCGCCTCCCTCCTCTGGATTGTCTGAAATAGGACTAGGCTCTGGTTGCAGTAAGAAGACGAGACCTTCAAGCAAAATTTTAAAAAGTGAAAACCAGAGGGCAGGAAAAAAACCCAACAACAACCAAACAAAAACCCAAAACAAGCAGCTGAGTCTGAAAGAAAAGAAACAAGAAGTGGAACAATTAAAGCTTCTAAATAGGTAAAAATCACTGGTGAAATTTCTAAATCCTGGAGCATTTTAACAAAGCTCTGGCATTCACAGGGAAGGAGAAGGACTTAAGTACAATGGAGACACATCGAAAAGAGTGATTTTTCTTCAACGTTGCCCTGAAGCCCTGAAGATATTGATCTTCTAAATATCATTCAAGTAAAGCAGGATGAGAGGGCAAGCTATTAACCTCAAGTTTGCATGTCTGAAGAATATCACAATCCCAAATACACCTGTTAGGAGATGTGAATATTAAAGATGCCTGCAGAAGGAAGCAGAGCCTGCTGAAGCATGAGTGACTGCTCTTAACAAGCCAAACCAGAACCCTGATACTTAGGCAGCTTTTGTTACAAGACAGTGACTGCACTCAAAGAAGTGACTGCTGACAAATACACATCTGTAGGCAAGGCTGCATCTTTCTTCAGAAAAATCGTATTGTGTTGAATGAATCTGTTATAGTGAAAGCACAGACTAGACTAGAGACTCACCATTTAGAGAGGAAACAGAACCAGTAAGTCATGTGAGTAAGAATTCAGAAGAGATTTCACAGGTCAAAGAGTAAGAGAAATGCAAAAGAAAGCGATAGAAAAGAAAACATTGCAAAAAATATAGTGGAAGTACAGCCCCAAATAATCCCCATCACTTCCCAAACACTGTACCAAAGCTGCAGAAATAACCATGAAGAAAAACGGAGCCCCCTAGTAGCAGATGTAAAGGAAACCACCACAGAAGCACAGGGACAGTGCAGGGGGCAGCCAGAGGGGCTGCCACCAACAGGCAGTGAAAACAAGAGCTCAGCATTATTTGATGTAACTCTTTGAATCAGCGCTTCTGGTTCAACTTGAAAGCATTGTGGAAATCTTTAACGAACATCCTCATAAACTGGTGAAACTGAAAATTGAATGTAAGGACAGATCCTCCTGAAAGACTGCCTGAAGGATGGTTCCTCCTGAGAACATCTAATACCAGCTTCAGTGGAAAATTAAAGATGTGCAGTGAGGTTTCTTGTAATTTCCAGGAATATTAGGATTAAAAGCATATGTAGCTTTTGGGGGCTTAATTCAGCAAACAGACTCAATGAGAGAGAAAACAGTTATTCAGTCCTCAAAACAGTGGGGAATACAAAATCACAGGAACACACAAAACCCCCCAGAAAGCTGCAGAGATTGGTAGGACTACAAAAGCAGGACAAAGTCAGCCCATAGTACCTCCAACTGGAGCTGCACACACATGATCACAGAACAGCACCAGTGGTGTAGTTACTGCTGATGTGCCTTTGAATTTTTTAAGGTTTATTTCAAAATGAATGTGGCCTCCAAGCCCTTCAAGCAGTTCTGAGTATCTCAGGTCACGATTTCCTCACCTGAAATACGTGTGTTTCAAATGTTTCAAACCCAGAGCAAGTCCTGGACTATAGAGCAATCTGAGGCTCACAGGAGCAGTATGTCAGTTCTCCATCTTCACAGAATCATAGAATGGGTTGGGTTGGACGGGACCTTGAATATCATCTAGTTCCAACCCCACTGCCATGGGCAGGGACACCTCCCACTAGACTAGGTTGATCAGAGCCCCATCTAACCTGGCCTTGAACACTTCCAGGGATGGAGAATCCACAGCTTCCTTGGGCAACCTGTGCTAGTGTCTCACCACCCTCACTGTAAAGAATTTCTTCCTTATCTTGCTTGCCATTTGAAGATTACACTCACACACGAGTTTTGGAAAATTCAGACCAGATCTTTACATTCAAATGAATATAAACCCAAGACTTAGAAATAGATGACGAAGTTTAGACAAACAACACATCTGATGTAACCCTTTCAAACACGGCTGCATTACCACAGCAAGAAATGACATTCCTCATAGCTGAGAGCTCACAGTTTGCAACAGGACAACACCATGCTGAGTCATTAAAAAAAAAAAAAAAAAAGAAAAAGAAGCCTTCAGTAGTTTTAATTGGTGTTGGCTTTGTACTTTCCGTTTCCCATTATGGGTGTCAATGAATCCAAAACTTCAAAACAAAATTCCACTGAAATTAATGAGTTCTGCATGACAAAAGAAGAGACTCGCTGACCTGATATCAAAGTCGGCAGAAATTGACGGAAATTACTTGGAGGTTCAGCTGAAAAACTAATGAACTTCATGAATCCAACTACCAATACAGGTTCTGAGTTTCATCAGTGTCATGGCCAAACAGAACGACAGAGAGATCATCATACAGAGAATGAGTTATCCTGAATTGCAAGGAATGCAGGACTGGAGGAGGCTTTGGAAACAATGTATAGATGATGACATAACTGTGCCTTCTCACCATGTGAAGCAGAACTCTGAGGAGCTTCTCTACCCTCCTTGATTTCGCTTGTTTACAATGTCATGATGAAAGAAGCACAAGGGAAGTACAGTACTTGGCATCTGTCCTCAGCGCAGCAGAGCTGTAGAGGATAACTGCTGGAATCAATGGGAAGAAATCACACATTCATGAAGTCAAAGTGACAAATGAATTAGAAAAAGTGTCCTGCTTGGCAGCTAAGCCCAGACCACAGACAGGTGCAATCAGAAGCAGATGAAAGTCATTCAGATCAGCAGACAGTGACATCTCTGGGGATGGTTCACAGAAGCACGTTGTTCTAAGACCTCCTCTGGGCAGCTGGGTTGTTCAGCCTCTCGCATGAGCTTTTTGACCTCTTCTGGCAATAACGGGCAACTTTGCTCAGAATTTTGCAGATGAGAAGTCTGCTTTCTCACTTTCCAGTGGAGAAATTCCTCTTTTGCACCATACTCAAACTGTGTAGAAGTAAGTGAAAAATAAAATGAACGTGGAAAGTCATGAGCAAATCATCCAAGGAGCAAAGGACAGGCACAAATAGACAGGAATCCAAATCCAGTTAGGCACGTTGCTGCTTTCTTGCACAAGTAGGACAATCTTCTCCCTGCTGTTCTGGCAGAAGGGAACCATGAAGATTTTCCATCAGCGATTTTCCACAGTACTTGGCATTCAGAAAATTTTTTATGCTCTAGAAACACTCTGGGAGAATGTGGTTGCAATATTCCACTGGATGCCTACGTCTGGCTGCAGGGTGTAGGAGCTGCCGCTGTCTCCAGCTGTAACCAAGCAGCTCACTCCTGGAGAAGTCGAGGTTTATGCAGAATAGGTTCAGCTGTTCCCCAAGGTAAAATTTCACAACTACAGAGCTGTCTGCAGCATTTGCTTTAGGTAAACAAACATTTCATTATGCGCGATTACATGATAGGCACAGACAGGTATTATTTGCACGGTCAGGAGTATTTCCAATGTCTAAGTAGTCTTTAGAACACAAAAAAAGATATCCCAGCAAACCAAGCCATATATTGCTGCGTCACCTCCATTTGTGATCATTAGCCATCTCATTTTGAGCACCTAATCCCTCCTGCACCATCAGCACAGTTCTGTTGCCACAGGAGTGTGAAAAATGTCATCCATTACATAAAGAACTTTTACTGAGAGATGTAACATACACTTAGGCTTCATATTAAAATATCAGATCAGTTTGTTTAGGTATACATCTTTATGGCACGTTACAGACAAAAAAACCCAACAAAAACCAAACAAACAAAAAATCACAAATTAAAACACCTGCAGAAACATCTCCTTGTTCTCTTCATGTAAGAGCATTTACAGCTAACAGGCTCCAAGTCATATTGTCAGACAGAAACATCTCCATGGTCTGGCAGAAGCAAAGAGAAATGCAGATGTACGTACACATGTGGATATGGAGGAGGAAGACAAAGTCAACCTCCCTTCAGATATAATGATTGAAATGTGCCTTTAAGAATTAATCTTGGACCAAATCAGACCCCCAGCTCCAATGCCTCCAGGCTTCCAGAATGTCTACAACCAAACTGGAAGGTTTGTTTTTAGGGACTTTACATAAAGAAGTTGTGATCCTGGCATTTAAGAGATATGCAGGCCCTCAAAATTTTCATAACAATGACGCTCAATCCTGCAAGATTCACTCAAGTAAATCTCCTGCTATCACAAACTGAAGCATTAGTAAGGAGCAGGCTGGAACCGCCAGGGCAGAGCAGAGACGCCACCCAGCACACTGCACCCTCCTCCCTAGAGCTGCAACTGGCCCCTGTAGAGAGACCCTCCTCCAGCCACTGTCAAAACAAGTTTCACATCTCTCTAGAAACAAGCTGCTGCTGCAAACTACACAGTGTAAAAGGGCTTGCTATTCTGTGCAACTCATTTTAATAACTACTGCAGTGCAGCTGTGCTTGCCTTGATCCATGTGCAATACAAGGGGCGCATACAGCTGCTGGGGGGGACAATCTGAGGCTCTATTGGATAATTTGTGCCTTCACTCAGTGTTCTAAACTGCCCATGTGCTGGCTTATGTGAGAATATCTCGTATCTTTATTTTTTGCCAACGCAGGAGGCGATAGGGTATTTGCACCTCTGCCTGTCCTGAACCTGGATGCTCCTTCACAACTCAATGGAGTCACACACTTAAAATATTGTGCATAAAGTGGTCTTGAATCTTAACACCAAACTCTGCAAGCAAGCCTCCAAGAAATCAGCGTTTTAATAAAAGAAAACAAACCAACCGACCCCAAAAGCAACACTTTCACAAACACAGCTCCACCACTGACTAATACTTTGATAACCTCTAAACTGAAGAGTTTTGTTTCCCCAGTCAGCTGAGTCAGAATTCTTTGGTTTAGGACGGCCAAGTTACTCAGCTCTGACTCGCTGTTACTCATCTTTTGCCCAAAGCAGCAGTTGTTGGGAGCGAGTGATGGTCTCCCAAAGGAAAAGGCACATTTTACCCTGTAAGAACTAGCCACAGAGCAGATGGTGAAGTGCTCCATGACCTGTGTGGAACAAGTCCAGGAAGAATAATCTCCTGCACCCCCAAGCAGAGACAACTCATCAACTAAATTCTCAGCAAGGCCGCAGAAATGCGATTTCCCCCTCACATCATCTGCAAACAAACAGGCCCCGTTGGCGAGCTCCAGCCAGCAGGCTGAGAAGGTAACCACTTGTAATCATCTCTCGTTCACCGACTTAAGAGGTGGATTTGCCACTCTGGTGGTACACGTCTGCCCTCCCCTCCAGACACACCTCCTAGCACCACCAGGAATGGTGCTGGGGTGCTGGTTTTCTGCACAACCACCTAAATTATATATTCTTTGGGAAAAAAAAAATCTCTAAGGCATAAATGAACATAGTAAGCCATGCTTCTTGCTAAGAATGATTTTTCTGAGGTTTGGTTTTGTTTTAGTTTTTTTTCTGACTATAATCCCACTGCTCATGTATTCTCAGCACAGAAAATAAGTACATTTCTTTTCACTACACACATGAATACCTGGATAAACACACCCACGTTTCCTTTTAGCCTGGTCAGGCTATGAAATACTTAACTGTGGTAAATTTGTTAATGGATGTATAGTCTTAACCCTCTTAGAAGGACATAGATTTTTATGTAACATCTCTCTTAGATGGTGTAGTTTAAATAGAGACAGAAATGTGGAAACACAAGAATAAAAGAGAACCTTGAACTCTGTATTCCCAGTTGATGTTCAGAATCAACAAAACTCACTGTGCTTTCCAGAGCTATGAAGTATTAGAAGCTGCAACATCAAACAAATCAAAGGTGTCCCAGATCTCTAGAGTCTTATGTTTTCAACAACAGCAGGTGGAGTGCTACAGGTTAGAAAAAGGCTTTGGAGAGCATTAGGAGGTATTGCATCTGGAGGTTAATGGGTCACAACACTTGCGTATGATAATTAAAAATAGGTTAACCCCCCCCCCCAAATATCTTAAAGTATTATACAGCTGCAGAAATAAAGTGCTACAAAGATTTGTGTTCTCTCAGACTCACTTATTGTAGCAACATTTGAATGAAGAGCACTCTTCTTTTAACAGAACCTTTACTCTTTCACATGTGGTTTCTTAATCCAGGTTAACACAAACACTCAAAATTCTTTCTGCTTAAAAAGGTCTCCTTGATTTGGAGAGTAGTAAATTCACTGTACCTTTGATTTAAAATAATCTCCAGATACTTCTAAAGTGACATTTTTCAGATGTTAAAAAGTGTAACAATGATAATGAGATGTCCCCTCTGATGAAAGAAGAATATTTACTATTTAACTTTATCATCTAAATTATGATAGCAAAATCACAAACATTCCTGGAAGTGTGTGTATTTTGCAGTCTAGAGATGAGAGGAATCTATCAGAGATACTCTGCTCAGACTATGTTCTACCCTTTCCAATGCCGGACTTCTGACAGGAAAACCTTCCACAGAAATCATTAGTGGGTTTGTACAAACAGTTCTCTTTCAGTGTCACTTCCAAGCAAACTATCAGGTACAAAGAAAACCCATCTAGGGATGACTCAGGAAGCTCAAAATACAACACAAATCAAGCCAAGTAATTGCCAAGCAATGGTTAGCCACGCTTGATCCAATCAAGAACTCTTAATCTGTCATCTTTCCCGAGGTACTGCCCAATTTCTGATATGCAGAGGCAAGAGTGGGGAAAGAAGACGTAGTTATTGCTCAGTCCAGCACACCTCACGTCTGTGTGTCCAGCGACAAAGGCCACAACATTGCAGTATCTGCTCAAAATCAGAGAGGAGAGACAGGACAGCTTTCAAATATGAGTGAGACCCTTAAGAACCAGGAAATTTCAATATGCAGAACACATCCCACCTCTCAGGTACATACGAAGCTGCTTTGACTTTCTTTTTACATTACTTTAAGAAAGCTGCCTTTCAGTTTTGCTATTTCCTCCTGCTTTGACAACACCACATTCCTCTGTCAGCCCACTGAGGACACGGCTGATGTTGAAGACACACACAAGTCACCCACCCATGGTGCTGAGCAACTGGTAATTACACAGCTATCTTTGACTGGGTTTGCTGCAGGTCTGATCTCATGCAGTGTCATAAGAGGAAATTCATTTATGTAAAAAGGTGTGACATTCATAAAATTAAAATTTTACCAAGAATAAAGCAGTAGACAAAACACTAGCAGAGGAAGCTAGCACGAGTGATACAGGGATGCTCTCAGGAATTCAGCAGCCCGGTAAACTTTGCCAGCTCAGTGTCAGAGAACTAATGGATTGTATATTTGTTTCACAGAAAAAATATTTTCAGTAAAGCAAAGATGCATATATATGTCTGCTATAAATATTTAACAACTCCACAACAGCTTGCAGCAAGCAAACTAAGCAGAGGCATCATTCTGAACCCATCTCCGCATCCAGCAGCACAGACACAGGTAACACCACCCTCTGCTGTAGGAATCCACAAAGTGTGAGCCAGGACAGAGCTGCAAGCACAGCCACCAGCCGCAGGGAAGGCTCTGCACCCTGTCTCCTCCTCACCCAGGCTCAGGACATCTCTGCTTTCCATGGCCCACCCTGGTCACTGCCCTGAAGCTTCTGTGAGGTGTGATGTCTGAGCTCCACAGTGCCCATGGCTCTGGCACACGCTGTGCCCTTTACCAGCCTTGCAGCCACCCCACTGCCCCAGCTCTGAAAGCAAGAGAGTGTTCCTTGGGTTTGAGATCAGAGCTTTGAGAAAAATAAGGGCATCGAATTACAAAGTTTAAAGTGTCTGTACTGGAAAATACTCACTTCGGCTTTTGTTCTTCTCTATAATCTTTTATAATTTATAGGACTTAGAAATCATTTATAAATTACATTGCCTTTTATTCCCTTTTCCCCATGTCACGTTGTGCTCCCTGCTCAAATCACAAAATTATTTGACCCAAATATTTACTTCCTAGAAGGATGAAAAAGAACCATAGCTGCTCTGTTGCAATCACAGCCTAAAATCAGAGCCTACAGCTCAGCCTCTGCCCTAAAGAGCAGGAGCCAGGGCTGCTGAAGCACCCTCCTCGTCCAGAGTATCTCACCTTGTGTTCAAGGGTCTCTCCTAACCCCCCAGGCACCCTCTCTGTTCCATCAGGATTGCATACAGCACGCAGAGAGCACTGTCATCTGCCTCCTAAACCCAAGTCTAAGAAATTCCTAATTCCCAGGCTGAGGACAGGGAGGTGGAATTAGCTGAGACACAGATCCTACATCTCTCCTTGCAGCTGCGTACATATGTGCTAACGGGGTAAGCAAGGAGACGTCCACAGGGAGGTTGTGGCTCAGCTCCCTTCCCTCCACAGGGGAAGCACAACTCAATCCCATGAAAGATTTGCTAAAAAAGAGGTGAAACAGGAAAGGTTTGGACCCGGCTTTCACTCCTGAATGTTCAAGTATTGTGCCCCTGGTGATGCAGCTGCCAATGGAGCAAAAAATCAACCCCAATGTCAAAGACAACTTTATGGGAGGAGTGTGATGCTTCCAGGTTTAGACATTTCAGGAAAAGACAGATGGTGGAGGTGAGTTTGTGGCATCCCCAATGACATTTCTCCCAAGACAGCAAAGAAGCTGGACTGCAGAAAAGAGTTTTAGTCAGAAGCTGAATTTATACACGTTTCAAATTGCATCAATACAACTCCAGTTTCTGTTTTGCAAAGATCTGAAAGCATTTGGAACTGCACACTTCTCCATAGGTCAGAGCAAAATCAGATGACATTGAATTGCTCTGCACCTCAGACCACAGTGCTGTCTCATGCTCAGTGAAGATAAGAAAGCCTCAGACTACAGAAGTTACCCAAAGAAATATTGCAACTAGAATGCGCCATCAAATGAACCTACAGAGACAGAGAAGGTATTTCACTGGCTAATACATGATTAAATCAGGGAAATCCTTCCCATAGCTGTCACTGGTTAGAAATTCATATTGTTTCCAAAAACGGCTGAAAAAAATACTCTGAGCCCTCAAGGACAAACAAACAAAACAACCCACAACAATCAAAAATCCATGCAGTCTCATTAGAACCCGCAAGTCTTACTTCAAGAGTCCAGTAAATTTCTAGATTCCTAATCTCTAGGCGTTGGGAGGTCATTTGGGGAAGTACCTGTGCTCTCTGTGCTCTACCAGCCTTCCCTGGGCACCCAACACTCACGCCAGCTAAGACGCGCTACTGAGCCTAATGGGCTTTGGGGCTAACCCATTACGGCAGCACTTGTTGCCAAGAAAAACATTTTAGGGGTTGCACAGTTAAAAGGAAGAGAAAAAAAACTATGCAGCTGCAAGGTTTCTGTGAAAACAGGCAGGAGTTTTTGTAAATCCCAATCTTAGGTTTTATCTATAGAGAACAGTCAGTAAATGATGTTTGAACTGCTTTAACAATGGCTTGGTTTTCACACATTACACCCACTTGCTCCTAATGCCAACAGTCTTTAGCCAAAACTGAAGTAACCTTTGTTGGATTTAGTTTAGCTTAGTTGAAAAATAAAGTAAAAGAAAGAGAATTGCGAGTACTTGAATCCTTAGAATCAGCAGCTCTAGGATTTAATGCACTGTAACAAATACAGACTGATTCCGCACATTAGGTCAGTGTGCTATAAACCGAGTTAACCCAAGATAGGAAAGTGCAGCAAAAAAATCAGGAAAAGTGCTGTTTCAGAGCCTGAACTAACAGCAAAATTACAGTCACAGGAACAAAGAATTTTCCAGGGGACAGGACAAAAGTCCAGCTTGTGAGGACCAAGCTGCCCTCCTCAGGAACACAGTTGCTGGGCGACTTTTAAAAATTTTCCATCTGTAATGCAGAACCAACAATGTTTTCTTTTGCCACCACCCTTCTGCACAGAGGAGCGTGTTGAAGATCGAGATGCTCGAAAGCGATGGCTACAAAGATCACAGACAGCTAAGGTAGATCGCCTGAACTTTAACAGGGATTTCTGGATTTTTATTTTTATTTTTTTAGCTATCGAATGAGTAATAGCTTATCTGAAAGACTCTGAAGAACATAGTTCAGATGCAAGCAAGAGGTCTTCTAACAGGCAGTTCTAGGAAGGAAAGAGTAGTTCCACGTAGATACCTGTGCTACTAGATTTTTAGTTCTGAGTGCTTAGTTTCTTCCTAACAGGCCTGACTATGCATGGCTCAATTATTTTTAAAACACACTTAAACCAGCCCTGCACAGCAAATTAGAAACTTATATATCCAGAATTTTATTCATTGCCGATAAAAATAAGACAAGTTCAGAAGATTGGGTGGAATGACACTTCCCCAACTCTCCTCCAAGAGAGCAAATCTGAGCTCCACGCTGTGGAGCCTGAAAATGAATTGAAAGATGTGGCACATCACAGGCATTGCTACAGCTTTTCTGTTTGTGAGTAAGGCATAAACTAATAACACCCTCAAATCATTGCTGTATCTGGCTATGGGAGTGCTTTTAAATTCTATTATTTTTCATTCAAGTTTCATTATTGAAAGAAGAGGGGGAAGAAAAGCAATTAATGGGAAAAAGATAATAAACAAAACCCACGTAGATGAAGAATCACCCATGCTCGCTTGATCTATCGCTGCAAGCAAATTAGATAAGAGGAGAGGCAGGCAAAGTTTTCTGAGCAATGTGTTCCATTGCAAACTCAACGTGAAAAATCAGACAATGAATGCATTGGAACAATTACTGCAATGAATAATACTCATTATGACAAATAGACCACGGCGCAGCACACTGTTCCCTTCCCCACCCATACCCAGCAAGAGCCAAAAAAAGGTTATTAAACGTTCTTAAGCCTGGCTACAAGATTTGGGACTTTCTGTTGGAGGTTTACTCTGAGCTTTCTGGCCACGGGCTCATCTCCTTTGCTCTGACCTCAGCTTCTACAGCGACGAAATAAGAGTAACAACCCAAAGTCCCAGCTGGAAATAAGCCTCATCCTGGTAGGTAGATGGCACAGATCTGAGGATGAGCATCTCATCTCTAGCAGCACAGAGCTGAGCTGTGAGCCCATGTACAATCGCGGCTGTGCCAGGGCTATACTTGTGCCGTGCTGTCACCCCACCTAGTCTTAACACATGCAGAATTAAAACCAGAAAGATCCCACATCTTTCTTCACAACAGCCCTACTCTCAAACTCGAGATAGCGCACGTGCTTTTGCAGGGCTCTTTTGGCATGAAAACACGTGGTATTAACTTGTTCTTCACTGAGTAGTAAATTCTGCCAGAACAAAAAACGCAGTCAACCTATTCACCTCAGGAAGAGAGTATTGTGAGGAGTGAAATACTGCTTGATGGTTGAATTGGATGTATCAGAAGTGATATCCCTGAAAAATCACAAGCAATTATCCCACCCCTGCCGTGTTATCTTGTACCAGCAGCTTTACATAAATACTTACAAAAATATCCAGAGAGCTGCTGATAATTGGAACTGGTGGGAGAACACCGAGCGCTATTAGGACAGGCTGGTAAGGGTTTGGCAGCCTATGCATCAAAGGGTTTGCACAGCATTTGTCAACAACCTCCATGTTCACTACGGTGCACTAAGGGAGCTGGATCCCTGCCACGGACAGACCCTGCCTGCTCACCCAGCTTTAAACCTTCTTTCTGAATTCAGTCTGCAATATCTGTGCTGTTCAGGTGATACCAGCACTGTGAATACTTGAATGTGCAACCTCCAAGGAGTTAGGGAATAAAGACTGAGGCTGAACTCGCTGGCAATTTTAAGGTGAGTGGAGTGACACGAAACACCCTTGATAATACTGCTGAAGCTGAACAAAAAGTGGGAGATGCTACTTGGTGTCCACATATTTCAAAGCACCTCTCCAAGGACAGGAAGCACCATGGTCCACTTAGAGATTGAGAGCTAAAATACGAAAGGGAACAAAGAGATCTGAAGCTCTCAGCATGTCTGCGACAGCAAGGAGACATCTCCAGAGACAAACTCCACTAGGCTGTACCACCCCCATGTGGCACAAGTATTGTGGCACCAGTGGCTACTGATGGTACAGCACAGACAGCATGGACGGGGATCAGGCTGTTTCCTGGTCAAATTAAATTTCCATGATGTAAAGGTAGAACATATGCAGCACCCAAACCCTTAGCATCAGCTATTGCAAAATATAGTTTCATTTGCGTCTGATCATTCTTTTGCTAAAGGTTATTAGGGTAGTTTGGTAGTTCACTAAGATAACACTAGCACACCTACAACAGGGCCAAATGGTCTAAACATAAAAAGTGTTTGTTAAAAACCCTTGGTTACTAATAGTTCATTTGCTTCATTAAACTACCACCAAGCAGCAAACACAGAACAGAAGCAGAGTCCCCCAACAAATGAACTACTCAACATTTTCACATGTAGCGTTCATAATAATTCACAATTTTTCACTAAAGTATTCACAAGCACCCTCATTGTTTCTGAGAATGAACTTGGCACAAACAAATTCCTAATACTGTAGAATTTCTCCCTCCGCGGTGGCCCAGTAATCCTTTCTGAGTACAAATTTGGGAAATAAATTATTTTTATGAAATGCTCCATGATGAAAAAGCAGCCAGAAATTACACTTTGATTGTCGTAAATGTCACAGATTATTTATTTCCTGTGCAATGGTTACAGAGGCAACTGCTATATTTTAAAAGCATCTCACAGACAACATCAAACGTTTATTTAAGCAGCTGCCTGCTGCAGAAAGCTTGACTTAGCCAGACTTTATTGCACTCTTTGCTAGAATGAAGACTGGCAGTTTGACGGTCAGCACTTTTCATGGAAGCTTAAGCTCATTTAGAGCCACTGACCATGAAATTTTTACCCTGGCAATTAAACAAGTGTTCAGCTTGGCACTGCACAACACCATCAGCTGGATGTGAATCGGAGAAAAACACCCGTTATGAATGAGAACCACAACCCTGCCCAGAGGCTACACAACGCTTCCAAAAACCAAAACCCCCAATAAAGGGACAGACGGGGCAAAAATCCCTGCTCACAGTCAAGTTGCTAGCACACCCAGATTTCACCTCAACCAGAAATGTCTCTTTTCTGCTCACATTTTATGATGTCCCATGTTTTGTTTACAACTCTCGCTGTAATATTGCAGATTATTTAGGACTAAATTAACTGGATTCCATTATCTTCAAGGCTGCAAACGTGTATTTTCTGCTGATTTCCCTACACCATTGGTGCATCATTTTGTTTATTTTTCTTTGAAAACTTACAAAATTTAGTTAACCCTCTGAATTAGCAGCTCTGAAGACCAGACTCTCCACTGGTTTACATCATTTATCCAAATAGCAGTATAGCAGAGGGGACCCCACGTTCATACACGGGTCTGTATCCCTTTGCTAGTACTTCTGCTCTCAAGTACTAAATATCAATAACTCTTAATTTGACTTTGCATCCTGAAAGTAAAAGCTGTGGAATACACGAGCATAAGCCTCTATACAGCCAGACAACATCCAGTGTTGCTCAATTCTTCTGCCTTCAGCTCTGGTTATCTTCATTATGGTTTGTTTTGGGTTTTTTGCTGTAGTCAAAGTAGATCCTCAGCACAAGCTATTTTCTTTGGGAAAGTAGCATCTACTGCACCAAGGGAGAATAATTCAAAGTATGAAAGCTGAGCAGACGACACATGCGCAGCACTTAGAATTTGCAGCCCAGGCAGCAATGAGACATTTCTGCCCAATCGGAGACAGCCCAGGAGACAGACAATCTGTTGTGGTGCCACCTGGTGCTGCTCAGTTGTGCTACAGAATCACCTTTATAAAGTAAGGAAAAAAAATTAAATGCTTTTGCCATGATTTTCAAATGCTATCACAACTGCATTGCTATTTATGATTAAGCAGTTCCAAGCCATGCATTAGAGGTTGAGGATGGGCATGGCCTAGCACTCATGTCTAATATTTTACCAATATGCAAGAGGAAAATATAAAAATCATGTGTACAAGACCAGTTGCATAGATAGAAACACAAGATTGTGCTCAGCAATGAAAAGCAAAGGGGCAACGGGCTCCATTTGGATGAGATGTCCTCTTAAGGGCCTGAAGAATAAATCTTATGAGGAAAGATTGACAGAGCTGGGACTGTTTAGTTTGAGGAAGAGGAGGCTGAGGGGAGACCTCATCGCTCTCTCCAGCTCCCTGAAGGGACATCGCAGAGAGGTTGGTGCTGGTCTCTTCTCAGGAGTGACTGGCGATAGAACACCATCACTGGACACATTTAGATGTGACACTAAGGGATATGGTTTAGGGATGAATTTTGCAGAGTAGGGTTAATGGTTGGACTCGATGATCCCAAGGGTCTTTTCCAATCTCAAAGATCGTACGATTCTATGATTCTCTGCTGGTCCAGTCTCTTTCTCTCTGTATTTATACAATAGACAATAAAAAAGGACAACGAAGGATATTAGGTTGGATATTAAGTTGGGTATTAGGAAAAAAATTCTTTCCTTAGAGAGTGGTGAGGCACTGGACCAGGCTGCCCAGGGAGGTGGTGGAATCACCATCCCTGGAGGGGTTAAAAAGAGGTGTAGGTGTGGCACTTGAGGACATGCTTTAATGGTTGTGATAATGTTCAGCAGACGGTTGGACTTGATGATCTTGAAGGTCCTTTCCAACCTTAATGATTCTGTGATTCTACAGAAACATGTGCAACTCTGCCAGCTCAGACAAAACAAGTGACAATGAGCAGGGAGAGCCAAGTTGATTTTGAAGAGCTCGGGGCTGTTTGAGAGCCACAGGGATTGCCCGAGGCAGGTCAGGGACTGCCTGAAGCGAAGTTTAACGAAGCCCCGAGGCTTTTGGCAAGTGCCTGGGCACAGGGAGCGGTGCCAGTACCCCCTGTATCCACTGGAGTGTGCTCTTGGTTTGTAAGAGGAGCATGAGCAGCCCTGTGAGCAGGACTCTCAACGTTCCTGCGAGCTCTCCAGAGGGGCTTTGGGCGCTGCAGGAGCCACAGCAGCAGGACCGAGAAAGCGGCTCCTTCACCAGAGCTGCTCCTCTCCCAACCAACTTCACCCCCGGGACTCAGCCAGGGAGATGCCCTTGCTCTGAGCCCAGCCTTGAGGCTGGCAGAGCTAGCGAGCACCGTGCCACCACCTTTCACTTGGTTATTCAATCGTTCTGCTCATCAGCAGCGTGAGGGTTAATTAAACCAGAGAGCAATGAGAGCAATCACAGAATGCTGGGGATTGGAAGGGACTTTGAAAGATCATCCAGTCCAATCCCCCCCATTGATCTGGGTGATCCTGCTCCGGCAAGTCCCACAGGAACCCATCCAGGTGGGTTTGAAATGTCTCCAGAGAAGGAGACTCCACAAACCCCTTGGCAGCCTGGGCCAGGCTCTGGCACCCTTTATAGAAAATACTTGACACGTTTTTGAAAGAGAAAATACAGCGGAGCAACAACGCAGTGTCCCCACAAATTCATGGAGACGTGAATATACCCAAACTCTGCAATAGGATCCTGTAGCTACTCATCACTTTGTTACCAGTTGCATTCTCACTTGTCAAATCCCTCAGAACTCAGCGTCACCCTGGAGAATAAGAAGGGCTCCTACATATCCAACAACTCTACGCTCACTCAAACAGCAGAAGCTTTGCTGGTCCCTACAGACACAGGCTCTGGGTGCAAAGCAACACCCAGGCCCACAGAGCAGCAGCGAAATGCCTGCTGTGCCCGAGCACACCTCACATGGCTGGTGCTCTCCTTGGGACCCTAAGGCTGCCCGTAGGGAAAATGCTGAAAACTCACTTCCCCGGGACTCTGCATGTGCCCAGAACTTGCTCCCTGCCACCACCACTGCTGGGCAAGCAGGGAGCCTGGCCATGACCTTGCTGGTGCAGCTCGGGCATTTCTGTTTCACAGGAGGATGGGTTAAGGGAGCATCAGTCCTTTCAGGAGAGGACAACCACATCCCGCCTCACTGATAGGAGTCGCAGCCTATATAGAGGGGAATACACATTCAGTCTTACTCAAACAAGTCCAAATAAGCTGACAAGACTTTAGCTTCTTCCTCAGAATTACCCGGTAGCATGCCACGTGGCTCTAAAGCACACCAACTACATCAGTTTGTACTACGCCATATATAGTGCATACAGAATGAAAACTCGATCTCCTGTCCTAGCCCACAGGAGGGGACAATTTGTTTCTGAGATGAAGTTCACTTGCTAATAATGGCTGGCAGCAACTGCTGCTGCTGTCGTAATGATAGCACTTTCTTATTTTTATGTATCTATTTCCTGCAACAACCCAGGTGCCTCGCCGTGAACTGATGCTGCCAGCCAATAAAACATTAAAAAAGGCATTAAATACAGCACCGTGCCAAAAGCTACTGCAACTACAAACACAAGTGTCTAAATGACATTTTTCTTGCTTACATCACAATGCTCACTGTACATTCCTCACTGAAAGCCTAGGTTGATGAGGTCAGGAGCAGGTCACCAACATGTTGGGATAAAGACAAAATTTGAGTCATGGTCCCAGTACAAATGGTTAGAGGCTGCTCTAGTCCCACACGCTGCTATGGATCATGCACACCTCCCTGGGCTCCCTATATGCAGTAGAAAGGCACAAACCTTGCTCCTGCTGTGCTGTACTCCCTGAGCAGATGAAGCAGCAGCTCTTTAAATTACTGCTGCAAACTATCATTTGGATCTACGCACTCTTGAAATGCACAATTGAGAAGAGAGATATGGAGGGAACTTCATTTTTCCTCTAGGACATAAGAGCAGCCCTGTGCTGAGAACATTGACTAAGGGAGGAGATGGTACTTTAAAAAGAGAGCAAATGCATTAGAGAAGCCAAGTGCAGAGCTGACTTTGCACTGCTTGACCCCTGAGTGGGAGTACTTCTGGTCCAGGCGCTGTGTAGCCAAATTGGAGCAGAAACGGGCCCATCATTACATTGTGCATTGTGAGGCCACAGCACATGGGCATTTCTACTGATCAGCATCCTCTGCACGCTGCCCCATGTCCACCTCATGTCCCACCCGTGGGATGCTAAAGCTTTGAAGGAGAATTATTAGCCCACATAGCCCTAGAGACAGGTGTGGCAAGTGCCAAACAAAAAAGCGGCACAACTCACTCCAAATCTGACTCCAAACCTTCCCCTGCAGCCCCCAGCGAGCAGCCAGGCTGACTCTGCACGGGCAGCTGCCCACCATTCAAACCCATTTACCCATCCTCAGAGTGAACCTCCACAACTCAGCTGGGGCAGCCTAAGAGTCAGGGATGGCTCATCTATGATTCTCAAGTCACATGTATCTCCAAAATACGAAAAGCCAGGTCTGTGCCATAGGTGTTTCACACCATTAATGACATGGCTGTGCTGGGCCATCCCTGCTGCCATCTGCCAAATGGCTGAGGCCAGCAAAGTCAGCTTGGTCTTAAGCTGACAGTCTAGCAGCATCCTAATGCAGAGCAATCATCCACCGCAGCCTTCCTCGGGTATGTGGAAATGCAATTATACTGTTGACCACCACAGGGACTGTGGTGTGCTGGTTATAACCTGGGGGTTACTGACAGGGACTTCACAGACTGCCTGAGAACGAAGCACTAAACTCTTCCAGCCTCTGAAAATCCTCTTGTTTTCTTATCCAGTCTTAGCCTGAGCGAGAAGTGTGGCTTCTTGTAAAGTCAGCTGCTGATAAAGCAACTTTTTTGCAGAACAGTTCTAGCTGTGTGTAGGAGATAGAGTGAGAAACTGGGATACGGGAAGCGCCTCCTCAACCATAATCTCAACTCACTGCAGTTCAGACTCTCTCCAAGCCCAGGGCAGAGATATACATCAACTGCAAGTTAACAGCACAGACAAGTAGGACAGAAAGTAGAAGGAGTGATGGTTTTGGTGTGTGTCGTTTCATTCACTAGTTCTAGTCCTCTCTGTTGATTAACCACCACACGGTGTAGTTAAAATAAGTAGACTGAAAGAATGGCAGGTGACAAAATAGAGCCACTACCAAGTCCAGCTGCAGAGCCGGAGCCTCGGCTACTTCCCTTAGCTGGGGGCAAAATATTCAGCCAGAAACAAATGCTGCAATCTCAGCACTTTTCCTGGTTTTCCCCAAACAAATATTGAAATTAAATATTCAAACTCCCTAGTGTGGCTGAAGGGATAAATTATTTTAGCAGATTAATAATTACCATTTTCTTTCTGCACTGATACATTATTTTAAGCTTTAGAAACACACAAAAGGGGGAGAATTTCCCCAAGGCTGTATTAAATATAAAATCCATTCATTATAACAGAATACCCTTTTTATTACAGGCTGCACTTGGCAACAGCTCACAGTTGTGTTCACGTTAAGATATCACCTCTTCAGAAGTACAGTGAGTTTCTTTAACATGCCCTCTAAAAGACACAGCTCCAAAGTTAATAATTTGCACAAGGGAAAAAGAACAAACCCAAAATACAGAGAAAAAAAACCCCACATCACTACCTACTCAAACATCTATTAAAAGTCTTGAGGTGTAGTTATTTTAAGAATGTGAAAATTATTTCCACACTGTTGCTAATAACCCTGCGACACTTTGATATGTCGCTGTCTCCAGAGAGCTCCTGTCCTCTCTGGAGGGGCTGTCAGAAAAAGCAACCACAGAGCTGAAAGCTCCCGTGTTGCATATGCATATATTTTCCATAAGGAACAGGGTAAATACTTTGGATTAGCTCAAAAGACCTTCACCTCAAAGTTCTGAAAATGGTATTCTTTCAAGAAGGATACGCTGCTCAGATTTTTATTATTATTTTTAGCATTGTTATTTATAATTGCAGTATAAATGTTTGGCAAACTATTTCTTTGATGGACTACGAAGACTGGTTGTTGATTTAAATTATCAGCCTTCTCTTTTCAGAACTGAATTTATCACCAGCAAAGGGAAAGAAGTTTTCAGGCATCCATGCCAGAGCAGGGTGCAGCTCCTAAGGAACGCCATCAATAAACTTAAAAAAATAAATCTCTACAGTTTAGATTCCCTAGTCTAATTTCTATTAGAACCTACAGATAGCTCTTGCTATTAAAGAATATTCCTCTTGAGGAGGCGAGATGAGCTGGCCAAGAATGCAAATCATTGCAGGAAATCAAGGCAGGAGGCTTGGGATGCAATGGCAGAATCCCCACAGCCAAGCAACAAGGTAGGTGGCTACTGCCGACTTCCAAAGCAGACTCTGGATTCAGAAGTTCAGGAGACATACTCATCTGTTTAAGGTTCGCTGGTACCTAAAACCTTTCAGCACTGGTTAACTAAACTGCTCCAGCAAAGAATGCTACAGCAAGGCTAAGGCAGATGAGAAAGTCCCTGCTGTGGTGGTTCCAGATCCCAAGGGCTTTCCCACAGGCAGGGAGGGTTCGGGGAGCAGAGCTGGTAGCCACAGCTCCTGCCCAGCCATCCTGCTTGGCACATTACCTGTCACAGTTTTCCTCACGCAAATACGAGGGCAAGCCAGCACTTTGTAAGTAATGTGGCAGCTAACACCTGAAATCCATAATCTAAGTTG